>CAUYTI010114426.1:0-13076 GCA_963575145.1 Galago senegalensis | reverse complement strand
AAAATTGCAACTACACATAGGTGGAAAGTAATAAGGCTATATAATGAACTTTGAAACAAGGACAAATACACAGAGAAAAATATGTGGCTTTGTATATAAGAAAAGTATTTTTTCCATGGTGTACATATACCACATTTTATTGATCCCATTCATGGATTGATGGGCACTTGGGCTTCTTCCATGACCTGGCAATTATGAATTGGGCTGCAATAAACATTCTGATACAGACATCTTTATTGTAATGTGATTCTTAAAATAACCAAAATGCTCCATCAAAGTGGATTGATGTTTTTTTTTTTTTTTTTTGTAGTTTTTGTCTGGGGTAGATTTGAATCATAGGGCTTAAGTGGCAGTCTGGATCTGTTGTAGAGCCTTGGTTCTACCCAGTTGCTTCAGAATGGTGGAAAAGATGGTAAGACCAATGAATTCCATGATTATGGGCAGCAGTCACATTGTCGTTGGGCTTTAGTTCCCTGAGTTTTCCAGATGATTTATAGAGTGAGTTTAGCATTTGCGTAAGAGGCAGACTTTGTAGCAACAAAGATACTTTTGACCTACTAACATGGGGAAAACAGGATCCAGTGACATTTCTCAGGAAGTTGAAATTTTTGGTCCTGGATACTAAATGAAGCTTGAGGAATGAGATCCCCTTTGAAATGGAGAGAGAGAGAGAGTTTGGACTTGGGGATTTAAATGATAGCCTAGACTAGTGCTATCTGATAGAACTTTATATGGGGCCGGTACCCTACTCCTTTGAGCCACAGGCGCCACCCTGGATTGAGTTTTTAAAATGCCACATGATCTGACCATATTAATGAGACTTAAAATACTTACGCCGTGGGATCTGTTCTTTCTGGAGGTGGTGCTGTACTCATAAACATGGATGGCTCAATAATTTTCTGAAGAGGTTTTAACTAAAAAATATGTAAGTATATCTTAACACTGTTTAGTTACAATATTCACCCTAATACCACTAATACCCCAGGTCTATGGAACAAGCCTCAAGTGACACATACAAGGAGAAAAGGAATGAAGAGAAGAAAGAAAAACTAACATTTACTGAGTACTAAATATTTGTCAAGCTTTTAAAACTTTAATCTTAATCAATCCTCTCAATAAATCTATGCAGCTGATACTGTGCCTGTCTTACAGATGATATTGAGGATCAGCAATTTGTCCAAGATCCCACAGTAGGTGAGAGAATTTGACATAAAAATCAAGTTTCTAAATCTTCATTACATATACCATTCTTTTCCATACAGTACCTTTGTTTTTAGTAGATTCTACCTACATAAAACAATACTTGCCCAGTTTTATCTGAAAAGGATATGTCTCCTTAAAAATGACTATTGTTACATGTTGTACTTAGGTTTGTACACAAAACCTATTTCTGAAATTGGTGCTCATAAGCCATGACAATCACAGAAAAGAGTGAATAATTAGGGGTCCCCCTAAGCCCTAATTCATAATAAGAAATAAAGAAAATAGAAGAGAAAGAAAAAAATCAAAGCAGAGGTTGGACACGGTGTCTCACACCTGTAATCCTAGCACTTTAAGAAGCTGGGGATCACTTGATGTCAATTTAAGACCAACCTAATCAAGAGAGCGACCCCATAGCTACTAAAAATAGAAAAAAAATAGCCTGGTGTGGTGGCGTATGCCTGTAGTACTAGCTTCTTGGGAGCCTGAGACAGAAGGATCACTTGAATTCAGAAATTTAAGGTTGCAGTGAGCTCTCATGATGCCAGGGCAACAGAATGAGACCTTGTCTCAAAGAAAGGGAAGGAAAGGGGAGGGTAGGGGAGGGAAGGGAAGGGAAAAGAAGGGAAGGGAAGGGAAAATCAAAGCAGAGAAGGAAAAAATTAAAGTGTGTTTCCTGTGGCTTTCATCTATATTTTGTGATTTAAAATGCATGAAAAATCATTTTAATGCTACAGACAAAATTTTAAAACATACTACAGGAATTTCTTAGTTAACATAGCAATTGACTTACATATTAAGACTCAGGTCTTCACTATCAATTCCCAATTTAAAACACCCAAAACTCAAAAAAAAAAAAAGTAGCAAAAACTCAAAATGTAAGTTTACCTGTAAAATATAAAGGTCATTTCCCCTCTATAATAGGAGCACTAATGGGACTGGATTTTTGATTGCCCCCAAACAGTGATAATACCCAGTGATATCAAGAGTTCTTTCAAACACTTGGTGAGAATGTATATTGGTACAACTTTTCTAAAATAATTCATTGGACCTTTTTAAGAATCTAGCCTAAGGACATAATGAAAGAAAAGAACACAGGTTAATGCACAAAATTGTACATAGGTAACATGGATATATGGTAGTCAATTAAAAGGGTCAAGTCTTTCAATGGCTTACTGTTTTAAAAAATTATTTAAGACCTTTATTAACAACAGGGGCTTGCAGTGTAACTTTTTTGAAAAAATAAAATTGTAAACTTTTATTACAAATTAAAAATGAAGTTCTTAAAAATTTCAACTTGACCAGATATGAAACAATTTAAAACCTTTAAAAGTGTATTGAGAAAAACCAGTCTTTTTTTTAAGTTTATTACCAAAAAAGATGTCTTTAGGTAAAAATAATATAAAAAAAACCCATGCTGCTTAGATAATGCAGACAGTTCTAGTTATCTGGTCATTGGGCAAAAAGCCAGCACTTGAGGTCTTCAGCTCCAGTCTTCTGTTCATTTCCTCTTGCTGGAATTTCATATTCATTTCTTCTTGCTGGACAACTAAACCTAATGATTATAGGGATGGTAAGCTGGCTTTTACTCAGCCTCACCCTGTTCAGCCTGCAGAGCCGACCTTTTAATTCCCAATTGGTGGATCAGCTGCTTTTGTCTCGTTGCCATCTTGTGGTTTAGAGTTTTTTGGTGTCTGTAATTGAAGTTGTGATACTGGCAATTGAGGTAGCTGCTGGCCTTGGGTTTCCTCACCTTGATTCTGTTTATCTTCTTCCTTGCCATCCTCTCTGGGCTGTCTTTGGTGCAGAATCATGGTCTATAACCCCTGTACATATTCTGTCTTACTGGTTTACCTTGTTCTCTTACACTCTGGTTGTCATTTACCCTTCATCATTTCTCCCTGCACAAAAAGGTTAGAATACTGTGGTTGCCCATAAGGTGGGCATCTTCCCCTGTGGGTAAAGCTGGTGTTGGGCTTGGCCTTCAGTAGCATTCTTGGATCCCTCATTCTTCTCCATCCCCTTCTCCACAGGTCTTCCCATACCCTACACTGTGAAGGTATTTCCTGGAGTTACTCTTCCTTAGTCTGGTGTACAAAACATCTTCCTTGGTGTCATTCCTGTTGATGAAACCATATCTTTTTCTTGCATTGAACTATTTTACTGTCCCCCAAACCTTGGTTGTCATGACTTTGTCCCTGCTGCAAGCCTCCAGGGCCACTTCTTCCTGTGCTCCCGCTAGTGGTGCCAGGGTGGTGCTGGGGCAGCAGGTGGCTCATGGGTCTTGTCTCACCACTCATGATTGCTGTGATAGTGAATGGGGCCAGCAGGGGCAGGCAGCTCCTTCCAACATGTGATGATAATTACCACTGTGGAGGTGGTGAGGCTGTTCAGGGTTATCTGGTGTCCGCTCTCTACTCCTGCTACATATGGAACTCAGGATTACTCTCTTAAATCAGGGAGAATTCAAATAATACCAGATATTCAAATAAACTTGGAAGAAAGGACCATATGAGGTAGGAATATAAAATATTATTTGAGTAACATCAATTATTCCATTTTTAATAAATATTTTTAGACACAAAAATCCCCTTGAATAATTAAGGTATAAAAGTATTAATAATTTTGTTTTTATTACATTGATGTGTGTATATACATACAAATAAAAGAAAGTTTTATAAGAAGGACATTTTGGAGGCAGAGGCAAGATGGCTGACTAGAAGAACCAGCTTTCCATAGAGGCTCCCATCCAAAAGGAGAGTTAAAGGACAGAAGTTTAGCAAGTAAGCCAATGGTCTGGAGCTGAGCCAAGAGAGAAAGTTGAAGAACACACATCAACCCTACTGAGGCAAGCTGCAACCCCAAGGATACAAAAAAAAAAGGTGCAAAATCCATCGCCAAGTGGACAGGAGTCCCCTCCCCCATGACAGGGGCTTACAGTATACTCCATACAAACAAGTGAGCAGAGTTCAAACCTCCTCCCATTTAATCCCATGGGAGAGACCTGCTAAAAACCGGTCCTCCTTCCCCTACTAGGGTGACATGGCACTCTCCTGTCAAGCATAAAAGTATATAAAACTGTATATATTCTCTACCTGCAATTCTGAACTCCCAGCACTACCCTTCACTCTCACTCTGAGGTCTGGAAGCCTGTCCCCCATGGAGTTCAGATTCTGGGGCATTTTCTCAAGAAGTGTGGACAGGGCAAGGGCTGTTGTTGGTCTGTGCTGATTCTGCAGCACAGGAGTAAGGAAAATACAGTCAATTGACAGGGAGCCATACAGGAGTGGCAGTGCCCGAGGCACAGAGGAACACCTCAGTGGTGGGAACAACAGGGCTCACACTCCTGGGGCTATTCTGGACAGACACTCTCTGTCTCTCTGGGCAACCAGAGGAAGCTGGGCATCTTCTCTGATGACAGCCACTGGTGGAACAGATCTGGGATGGAAATGCAGGCCCTGTGAATAAAGGGTATGCCTGAGGTGGTACCAGCCTGGGGGTAGTGCAGGGACTAGAATATATGTGCGCAGAGATGGCAGACTCCCAGGGGAGGGGCTGACCCACAGGACAGCTTTACTGAGCCTAAGATGCACCCAGCCCTCAGGGGATCATAGCTGAGACAAAGGCAGTCAGGCAGAGGCTGGAACTGACAGCTGAGTGTGACCTCTAACTGTGCCTGCCCCAATAAAAACTGCAGCTGAGACTGGGCAGAGGCACAGACTGGGGCTGAGTTGCAGTTTCTGTGAACTCAAACAGCATCTGATCCACAGGAGAATATAGCCGGGACAGAAACTAATTCTGTGAAGTTGTTCTGTTCTGTCAGCAACATCAATCAGGGGTTGGGCTGGAACTGAGTGAACTGCCCCAGCCTCCATTAAACACCCGAGGTTGTCAGGTCTCACCTCCCCCTGCCGGATAGAGTGGCAGCCTGGCTGAGAAGACATAGATCTCCCTTGACTCAGGCAGGTGCAAACCCCTAGAGCATCTGCTCATTGGAGGGAACTGGGTCTCAGCCCTATGGGGTTACCAGTGACTGGGTGTGACAGAGGTGCAAGGTAGGGAAGGTGGCATCAACCTTCCCAGACTAATTTATTTACTGGGTAGGTCCTTCTGACCTCATGGAGCACCAGAGTGAATCATACTTGAGCTTCCAGCATAACCCTGCTATCTAGTAGCCAGAGACTTTTTGAACTCTCCCATCTGAGACCGGTGCTTACTGGGACAATTGATTTGGACCTCTTAAACTGGGCCAATCACCTGAGGACTAGCCAAAGTTGTACCCTGGATGTGTGGCTGTGGGAAAGTTTGATTTTCCTTTTCCAATTGTTGCCTGTGGGGGACAGGGTGACTTAATTGCTAGTATTTCTCCATAGCTGAAACTTTGACACAGAGTAATTGATTCACTAGGGTAGGACAGAGACCAGCTGAAAACAAGACAGAGCCACTTAGCCTCACCACACCAAACAGGCCTCCAGTTTCTCAGGCCGTAGCACTATATGGGTCCTTGGCAAAGCTCTAGGGGAAAAGGTACAGACACAAGTCCCAGCTTTTGGGAAAAGGGCTGGTTAATCACTACTCCTGGAGCCCTCCACCCAACTTCTCCTTGTCTGCTCATCTAGCCAAAAGGTGTAAATAATCATGGTACAGAATCAGTGGAAAAACTCTGGTAACATGAATAACCAGAGTAGATCAACCCTCCAAGGAAGGAAACGGCAGATACAACTGAAGATCCCATTCATAAACAGATGGCTGAGATGCCAGAAATCGAATTCAGAATTTAGATTGCAAATAAAATTAATAGAATACAGGCAAAGTTGGAATTAGAAATTCAAGGAGCATTTCAAAAGTTATCTCAAGAATTATCAATGAATTCAAAGACAAAATCACCAAAGATTTTGACACATTGAAACAAGAATTTGCAGCCCTCAAAGATCTGAGAAATACAGTAGAATCCCTCAGTAACAGAATGGAGCAAGCAGAAGAAAGGATTTCTGACATTGAAGACAAAGCTTTTGAACGCTCCCAAACTCTCAAAGAGGAAGAGAAATGGAGAGCAAAAATGAATCATTTTCTCAGAGAGCTCTGGGATAATTCGAAGAAAATGAGTATCTGCCTAATAAGAATCCCTGAAGGTGACAAAGAGGCTCTTCATGAGATTATGAAAGAGAACTTTCCATACATGCCAAGAGATTCTGAAATTCAGATAGCAGAAAGTTGCAGAACCCAAGCACAACTCAACCCCCAGGCACATCATAACTAACTTCATTAAAGTTAATATGAAGGAGAAAATTCTGAAAGCAGCCAGACATAAGAAAACCATAACCTACTAGGGGAAGAATATTAGAATGACTGCAGATATCTCTGCTGAAAACATTCAAGCTAGAAGAAGTGGTCATCGACTTTTAATCTCCTAAAACAAAATAACTTTTAACCCAGGATCCTATATCCAGCTAAACTGAGTTTCATCTATGATAGAGAAATTAAATATTTTAATGATATTCACATGTTGAAGAAATGTGCCATAACTAAACCAGCTCCCCAGGATCTTCTCAGACCTATCCTCCATAATGACCAGTGTGATCCCGCACCACAAAAGTAAACTCACTCAGAAACTCTTGATCAAATTCTAACTTCCACAGTGGGGAAACGATTAAAACTATTCACTGGAATTTCTAAAAACTTGATACCCACAATTCTACCAGGCTTATGAATATTCTCAATTAATGTGAATGGCTTAAGTTGCCCTCTAAAGAGGCACAGGTTGGCTGACTGGATACAAAAACTCAGGCCAGATATTTGCTACATACAAGAATCTCATCTTACCTTAAAAGATAAATACAGACTCTGGATGAAAGGATGGTCATCTATATTCCAGGTAAATGGGAAAGCAGAAGAAAGCAGATGTTGCAATTGTATTCGCAGATACAATAGGCTTTAAACCAACAAAAGTAAGGAAGGATAAGGATGGCCACATCATATTTGTTAAGGGTAATACTCAATATAATGAGATTTCAATTATTAATATTTATGCACCCAACCAGAATGCTCCTCAATTTATAAGAGACACTCTAAAAGGCATGAGCAACTTGATTTCCTCCAGCTCCATAATAGTTGGAAATTTTAACACTCCTTTGGCAGTGTTGGATAGATCCTGCAATAAGAAGCTAAGCAAAGAAATTCTAGATTTAAACTTAACCATTCAACATTTGGATTTAACAGACATCTACAGAACATTTCATCCTAACAAAACTGAATACACATTCTTCTCATCAGCCCACAGAACATACTCCAAAATTGATCACATCTTAGGTTACAAGTCTAACCTCAGAAAATTTAAAAGAATAGAAATTATTCCATGCATCTTCTTGGATGATCATGGAATAAAAGTTGAACTCAGTAACAACAGGAATCTGCATACTCATACAAAAACATGGAAACTAAATAATGTTATGCTGAATGATAGCTGGGTCATAGATGAAATTAAGAAGGAAATTACCAAATTTTTGGAACAATACAGCACTGAAGATATGAATTACCAGAACCTCTGGGATACTGCAAAGGCAGTCCTCAGAGGGAAATGTATAGCACTGCAAGTCTTCCTCAAGAGAACGGAAAGAGAGGAAGTTAACAACTTAATGGGACATCTCAAGCAACTGGAAAAGGAAGACCATCCCAACCCCAAACCCAGCAGAAGAAATGAAACAACCAAAATTAGAGCAGAATTAAATGAAATTGAAAACAAAAGGCTTATACAACAGATCAATACATTAAAAAGTTGTTTTTTTGAAAAGGTCGATAAAGTAGATAAACCTTTGGCTAACCTAACTAGGAAAAAACAGTAAAATCTCTAATTGCATCAATCAGAAATGGTAAAGATGAAATAGCAATTTAATTTCTCCTCAGAAATTCAAAAAATCCTTAATGAATATTACAAGAAACTTGATTCTCAGAAATATGAAAATTCGAAGGAAATAGACCAATACTTGGAAGCACGCTACCTTCCTAGACTTAGCCAGAATGAAGTGGAAATCCTGAACAGGCCTATATCAAGTCCTGAAATAGCATCAACTACACAAAATCTCACTAAAAAGAAAAGCCCAGGACCAGATGGCTTCACATCAGACTTCTACCAAACCTTAAAGAGGAACCAGTACCTATATTACTCAACCTTTTTCAAAATATAGAAGAAGAAGGAATACTATACAACACATTCTATGAAGCAAACATTGCCTTGATTCCCAATCCAGGAAAAGACTCAACAGGAAAAAAAAATTATAGACTGATATCACTAATGAATATTGATGCAAAAATAGTCAACAAGAACCTAGCAGAATCCAGCAACCCATCAAACAAATTATACACCATGACCAAGTGGGTTTTATCCCAGCTTAGGATAAAAGTCTGGTTCAATATATGTAAATCCACAAATATAATTCATCACATAAACAAATTTTTAAAAAAGACCATATGATTCTTTCGATTGATGCAGAAAATGTTTTGATAATATCCAACATCTTTTTATGATCAGAACACTTAAGAAAATTGGTATAAAAGGGACATTTCTAAAACTGATTGAGGCCATCTACAGCAAACCCACAGCCAATATTGTACTGAATGGAGTTAAAGTGAAATCATTTCCACTCAGATCAGGAACCAAGAAAGGTGCCCATTGTCTCCACTGCTTTTCAACATTGTAATGGAAGTGTTAGCCATTGCAATTAGGCAAGAACAGGCAATCAAGGGTATCTATATGGGGTCAGAGGAGATCAAACATTCACTCTTCACAGATGATATGATTGTATACCTGGAAAACACCAGGGATTCAAGTACAAAACTCTTAGAAGTGATCAAGGAATATAGCAGTGTCTAAGGTTACAAAATCAACGCTCATAAATCTGTAGCCTTTATATATACCAACAAGCTGAAAAAACAGTCAAGGACTCTATTCCATTCACAGTAGTGCCAGAGAAGATGAAACATTTGGGAGTTTGCCTAATAAAGGATGTGAAAGATCTCTATAAAGAGAACTATGAAACTCTAAGAAAAGAAATAGCTGAAGATATTAAAAAATGGAAAAACATACCATGCTCATGGTTGGGAAGAACCAACATTGTTAAAATGTCCATATTACCCAAAGCAATATAAATTTTAATGCAATCCCTATTAAAGTTCCACTATCATACTTTGAAGTTCTCGAAAAAATAATACTTTATATTATATGGAATCAGAAAAAGCTCTAATAGCCAATACATTACTCAGAAATAAAAAAAAAAAAACTAGAGAGTATCATACTACCAGACCTCAGATTATACTATGAATCAATAGTGATCAAAACTGCATGGTACTGGCAGAAAAACAGAGAGGTAGATGTATGGAACAGAATAGAGAACCAAGAGATGCACTCAGCTACTTACTGTTATTTGATCTTTGATGAGCCAATTAAAAACATTCAGTGGAGAAAAGATTCCTTATTTAACAAATGGTGCTGAGTGAACTGGCTGGTGACCTGTAGATGACTGAAACTAAACCCATACATTTCACCATTAACTAAGATAGACTCTCACTGGGTTAAAGATTTAAACTTAAGACATAAAACTATAAAAATACTAGAAGAACATGCAGGGGAAACACTTGAAGAAATCGGCCTGGGAAAATATTTTATGAGGAGGACCCCCCAGGCAATTGAAGAAACACCAAAAATACGTTACGGGGCCCCAATCAAACTAAAAAGTTTGTGCACAGCCAAGAACACAGTTAAGTAAAGCAAGCAGACAGCCCTCAGAATGGGAGAGATATTTTGCAGGTTATGTCTCAGACAAAGGTTTAATAACCAGAATCTACAGAGAATTCAAATGTATTAGCAAGAAAAGAACAAGTGATCCCATCTCAGGGTGGGCAAGGGACTTGAAGAGAATCTTCTCTGAAGAAGACAGGTGCATGGCCTACAGACATATGAAAAAATGCTCATCATCCTTAATCATCAGAGAAATGCAAATCAAAAGCATTCTGAGATTTCATCTAACCCCAGTAAGATTAGCCCACATCACAAAATCCTCAAATCAGAGATGTTGGCGTGGATGTGGAGAAAAGGGAACACTTCTACACTGTTGGTAGGAATGTAAACTCATATGTTCCTTTTGGAAAGAAGTTTGGAGATCATTTAGGGATCTAAAAATAGACCTGACATTTGATCCATCAGTTCCTCTACTAGGTATATATCCAGAAGACCAAAAAATCACTTTATAACAAAGATATTTGCACCAGAATGTTCATTGCAGCCCAATTCATAATTCCTACGTCATGGAAGAAGCCCAAGTGCCCATCAACCCATAAATGGATCAATACCTTGTGGTATATATACAACATGGAATGCTATGCAGCCAAAAAAAAAAGAAAAGATGGAGACTCTACCTCTTTCCTGTTTACATGGATGGAGCTAGAACATATTCTTCTCAGCAAAGTATTGCAAGAATGGAAGAAAAAGTATCCAATGTACTCAGCCCTAGTATGAAACCAATTTATAGCTTCCACATGAAAGCTATAACACAACCATAGCCCAAGAAGAAGGGGAAAGAGGAAAGGGAGGGGAAGAGAGGTGGGAGGGCAATTGGTGGGAACACAACTATAGTGCATTTTACAAGGGTACATGTTAAATTTACTAAATGTAGAATATAAATGTCTTAATACAATAACTAAGAAAATGTGGTGAAAGCTATGTTAACCAATTTGATGAAAATATTTCAAATGGTATATAAAACAAGCACATTGTACCCCATAATTGCATTAATGTACACAGCTATGATTTAATAAAAAATTATCAGAATATTATTCTACTTCAATGTTTGCTGTAGCTTATTGGTCATACTGGATGTGTTTTTAATGTTAAAACATTCCTAATTTTCTTAATGTTATAAGTTACCATGATTAGTCTTCATATGTGCTCTAAGTGACTTCAGATGTCACTTCAGTGACACTTCAGTTTCACACTTCAGTGAAACTTCAGTTTCTGCAGATGGATCATACATAGATAGATAGATAGATAGGTAGATTATACTTGATTAAACTCAGGGAATCTCCTCACGAAAGTACAGATTCTATTTATAGAATGGGGTAGTGGAGTATTTAGTGATGGCAATCAATGTCTGGGAGGAATTACTCTCCTCTGCAGCATACAATTCACTTAACGGTCCATGGAAGTTCTTCCTCATAGCCTCTATATGAAGAGTCACTGTCATTCTCCTCATTTGGATAGAAAGTCTGAGACTCAGAGAAGCTAATAATTTGCCCAGTGTCATACAGTTAATAATTGATGTTGAGATTATGGTCTGTGTTCATGATATTAATTATTTTTACATTTCCCATAATGTGGAAAGCAGGATTGATGGTTCTAATTTCACTAAGGCCCAAAGATACTTCAACTCATCCTTCTAGATAAGACTAGAAACAAATATTTGTAACCCAAAATAAATATTTGAAAGGCAAGTTTATTTTAATTTTATGTAACTTTACAATTATCATGTCTTACAAAAGATTACAGAAGTATTTTTTATCATTTATTTTAAAATTTACTTTTTTGCATTTGATGGTAAAATAATACTTTCAACCTTGATGGTTTGTAGAAATAGAATATCCACATTAAAACTTTAACTGAATGTTAAAGTAATTAGTATTCTTAAAAATATCCAGTAGGAAATTAGGCATAGAAGAAACATACCTCTAAATAATAAAGGCCATATACAACAAACCCACAGCAAATACCACACTGAATGTGGAAAAGCTTAAAGTATTTTCTCTAAGAACTGGAACAAGATCAGAAGGCCCACTTTGATCACTCCTACTCAAAACAGTACTGGGAATGCTGGACAGAGCAATCAGGCAAGAAAAAAGAAATTAAAAGCATCCAAATTGGGGAAAATTGAAGTCAAATTATCATGTTTGCTGATAACATGATCTTATATCTGGGAAAATCTAAAGACTTCACACACACACACTAAACCTTTTTGTACTGTATTTAATAAATTTAGTCAAATTGCTGTGTACAAAATCGATGTGCAAAAATCAGTAGTGTTTCTATATACCAATGACGATCCAGCTAAGGTTTAAATCAAGAACACAATCCCATTTACAATAGCTATACTAAACAATGAAATAGCTACCAATATACTTAAATTAGGATGTGAACAATTTCTACAGAAATACTACAGAACACCAATGAAAGAAATTATAGATGACACACTCAAATGGAAAAATGTCCCATGTTCATGAATCAGAAGAATTAGTATCATTAAAACATCCACAGTGCCCAAAGAGATCCACACATTCAATGCAGTCTTTATCAAAATATTGATGCCATTTTTTGTAGAGTTAGGAAAAAATTCTAAACTTCATATGGAACCAAAAAGCATCCAAACAGGCAAAACAATCCTAAGCAAAAAGAGGGAAGCTGGAGGCATCACACCACCCACCTTCAAATTACAGTACAGGGTGACAGCAACCGAAATAACACGATGTGGGTATCAGGACAGACATACAGGCCCATGGAGCAGAGAAGAGAATCTAGAGAGAAAGCCCACACATTTACAGACAGTTGATTCTCAACAAAGCTGAAAAGAACACTCATTGCAGAAAGGATGATAAACAGTACCTTTTCCAACTTCTTTTATTTATTTATTTATTTATTTTTTTTTTTTATTGAATGTTAACTATGTACATTAATGCACTTCTGGGGTACAGTGTGGGGTTTTCACATGCATTCCGAAATACTTCCATCAAACTGGTCAACACAGCCTTCATGAAGACTCCTGACCTTGGTTTGTCGCAGCGCTACTCATGATGGCAAAGGTACAGAATTAACCCAGACGCCTATCAATGAATGA
>CAUYTI010114425.1:0-11478 GCA_963575145.1 Galago senegalensis | reverse complement strand
TGTACCAGAATGTTTATTGCAGCCCAATTCATAATTGCTAAGTCATGGAAGAAGCCCAAGTGCCCATCAACCCATGAATGGATCAATAAATTGTGGTATATATACACCATGGAATATTATTATGCAGTCTTAAAGAAAGATGGAGACTTTACCTCGTCCATGTTTATATGGATGGAGCTAGAACATATTCTTCTCAGCAAAGGATCTCAAGAATGGAAGAAAAAGTATCCAATATAATTAAACCAATTTCATAAGAAAGCTATAACCCAATTATACCCCAAGAAGAAGGGGAAAGGGGAGAAAGAGAGGGAGGAAAAGGGTTAGGATAGATGGAGGGACCTATAGGTAGAGGATAGTAATTGGTAGGACCACACCTACAGCGCATCTTACAAGGGTACATGTGAAATTGACTAGGTGTAGAATATAAACATCTTAACACAATGACTAAGAAAATGCCATGAAGGCTATATTGGCCAGTTTGATAAAAACATTTCAAATTGTATGTAAAATCAGCACATTGCACCCCATGACTGCATTAATGTACACAGCTATGATTTAATAAAAAAAGAGAGAGAGAGAGAGAAATGATTCCGTTCAGTGTTTCAAAAGACATAACATAATTAATTGTTATGACTCAAAATATTGACAATTGTAAGCAATATTTATTGAGAACCTATTATATTTCAAGTATCTGTGTGTGAGGTGTACATTCACTCCCTCATTTAACTGTAATAATTGCTACGAAGCAGATATATTTATAATCCCCATTTGACTTACTGAAAGTAATCCGTGATCCTGTACATGCTGAATCACTTATGGCCCCTGGGTATGTATATACTGGATATTTATTACATACATAAAAATCCATATGTGGCACACGGGCATACAAACCGTGCATACAGGTGCAGAACCCTCTCACTGACTTGGTTCAATGTGTATGTTTGACTATACTTCACAATAGGTTGCTCAAACTGACTGTAGGAGATAAAAGATAATCAAGCTTGTTAACATCCCAGTGTTCTCTTAAAGATTGAAAATAAATGTGCATTTAAATAAGATGACACAAAAATATCTCACAAGGCTAGAGTAAGCATGAATACACAGGTCAATTGAAATTAAAGGAAGACCTAGCCACAGAGTAGCTCTTTCAAAAATTCACTATCTCGTAACAAAAGCACCAAATCACAAGCAATTATGGGAAATTGAATGCTAGAAACATTCCCTAAGAAAAATTGGCTATTTCAAAAAATTGAGTCAGCATGAACATGACTTACCTTACACAAACTTGAATTCAAGATGCATAGAGAGTAAGATATTTAACAAACAAACAAACACAAGGGAGGAGGAGTGCAGAAATAGATTCGATGTATTTATGGTGTAACGATCATACTAAAATGCAGACTGTTCAAGACACAGTAAAATGATGTGATTCAATTCTGTACGGAAATACAACAACTCTGTTTATCAATTCACTTTTTATTTTTATTTTATTTATTTATTTTCTTAGTTAGTTATTTTGGAAATAGAGTCTCCCTTTATTGCCCTTGGTAGATTGCTAGGGCTTCATAGCTCACAGCAACCTTAAACTCTTGGGCTCAAGTGAGTCTCTTGCCTCAGCCTCCCAAGTAGTTAGGACTATAGGTGCCCACCACAATGCCCAGCTATTTTTGGAGATGGAGGTCTCACTCTTGATCAGGCTGGTCTTGAACCTGTGCATTCAGGCAATCCACCCTCCTTGGCCTCCTAGCGTGCTAGGATATCAGTTCACGTTTTTTTTTTTTTTAATTAAATGATACCTGTGTACATTAATGCAATCATGGGTACAGTGTGTTTTCATACATAATTTGAAATATTTTCATCAAATTGGTTAATGTAGCCTTTATGTCATTTTCTTAGTTATTGTGTTAAGATGTTTATATTATACTTTTAGAAAGATTCACTTGTACTCTTGTAAGATTAACCATAGAGGTGTGTTGTACCTGATATTTAGCACTAATGAATAATGTTAATATAATATTCATCTAAGGGCTTAGTGTCAACATAATTTTCTAACTGTGGAGTTTAGATAGTTTTTTATATATCTAAAAACAAGACTTTTTTACATTTTTAAATTGAAAATATTTTTCCCATTCTGTGTATTTTCTTAATAGCATATTTCACTGAGTAACAGTGTTTAACTTTATGGAATTCCAATTTATTATTTTTTCTTTCATGAATTGGGGACTTGGAATTATAGCTAAAATTCTTTTTTTTTTTCTTTTTGCTCCTTTTGGCCAGGGCTAGGTTTGAACCTGCCACCTCTGGTATATGGGTATATGAGGCTGGCACCCTACTCCTTTGAACCAGAGGTGCCACTCATATCTAAAACTCTTTGTATAACTCAAGGTCTCGAATATTCTGTCATTTCTTAAGGGAGTTATAGTTTTACATTTAATATTTAGTCCAATATGTTCTTTTTCTCTTTTATTTTAAAATATTTAATTGGCATACACCAATTAAATTAAATTAAATATTTATTTTAAAATATTTAAAATATTTAAATGATATATGTTCAAGGTATATAATATCCTGATTTGGCTAACATATATGTTGTGTAACAACTACCACTATAAAATTAAAAAACATACCCATTCCTATTCATAGTTAGTATTTGTGTGCATTTGTGAGTAGGGGGGCGAGAACATTTAGTATCTGTTTTCTACCAAGTTTCAAGTACGCAATATACTATTATCCTTAGATCCCCAATCCTTTGACAAACTTTATATATTGTATAGGTCAAGGTTTTTGTGCTTTCTTTCTTTCCTTCTTTCTTTCTTTTTTTTTTTTTTTTTTTTTTTGATACAGAGCCTCAAGCTATCCCCCTGGGTAGAGTGCTGTGGCATCACAGCTCACAGCAACCTCCAACTGCTGGGCTCAAGCAAGTCTCCTGCCTCAGCCTCCCAAGTAGCTGGGACTACAGGTGCCCGCCACAATGCCCGGCTATTTTTTGGTAGTAGCCGTCATTATTGTTTGGCGGGCCCAGGCTGGATTTGAACCTGCCACCTTAGGTGTATGTGGCTGGCGCCTTAGCCACTTGAGCCACAGGCATGGAGCTTCTTTCTTTCTTTCCTTCCTTCCTTCCTTCCTTCCTTCTTTTCTTCCTTCCTTCCTTCTTTCCATTCTTTCTTCTTTCTTTGCATAGATCACATAGCTATTTAATTGTTTCAGCAGTATTTGTAGAGAAGCTTGTCTTTCTTCATCTCAGTATACTTATAACTGTTAAAAATAAATTGACCATATTTATGTGGGTCAAATTTTGGTCTTTCTAATATGTTCTATTAATAAATCTTTGCTTTTAGTAATGCTATGATGTCTTAAGGTAGTTTTATAGTGATGGGTTTAGAAATAGCATTCCAAAATGAAGGCCCCAGAAACAAGAATTTTTCTCTGACCTTCCCCTATTTTCCTGCCTCCCAGTCCGGTTTTTCCCTGATGCCTTCCATGGAAACCAGACTCCATTATCTCAAGGCACGTCATAGAAACCAGAAGCACTTTTCCCAAAATCCAACCATAAAATCTAAAATTATTCTGTGTAAAAATTAACCATAAAGAAATTATGGGCTCGGCGCCTATAGCTCAACCGGCTAAGGTGCCAGCCACGTACACCTAAGGTGGCCAAACACCGGACCCGCCAAACAATGACGGCTGCAACCAAAAAATAGCCGGGCGTTGTGGCGGGCGCCTGTGGTCCCAGCTACTTGGGAGGCGGAGGCAAGAGACTTCCTTGAGCCCAGGAGTTGGAGGTTGCTGTGAGCTGTAATGCCACAGCACTCTACCCAGGGGGAAGCTTGAGGCTCTGTCTCAAAAAAAAAAAAAAAAAAAAAAGCCTTTAAAAAAAAAAAGAAATTATGGCTCAGCGTCTGTGGCTCAAGTGGGTAAGGCGCCAGCCACATACACCTAAGGTGGCGGGTTCAAATCCAGCCTGAGCCTGCCAAAAACAACAATGACGGCTGCAACCAAAAAATAGCTGGGTGTTATGGCAGGGGCCTGTGGTCCCAGCTACT
This sequence comes from Galago senegalensis, assembly GCA_963575145.1. Lineage (NCBI taxonomy): Eukaryota > Metazoa > Chordata > Mammalia > Primates > Galagidae > Galago > Galago senegalensis. Next base: position 7,435 of record CAUYTI010114425.1, on the reverse strand, counting down.
TGGGAGGCTGAGGCAGGAGACTTGCTTAAGCCCAGGAGTTGGAGGTTGCTGTGAGCTGTGATGCCATAGCACTCTACCCAGGGGACAGCTTGAGGCTCTGTCCCCCCCCCCAAAAAAAGAAATTATCTGGTCTCCAATCTCCAGAGTGCCCTGTCCACACTCAGATAAATACATGTTCAAAGAGGCCAAGAATTTAAAAGGATGGGCCTTGCTGGGTTTCCCCACCTGTTCTATTAACATTATATCACACTCTTTTTGTCCAGTCATATTTCTATATCTGTGCATACTTTATTGAACCTAAGCATAAAAATTGACAATTTCCCCTGTATCTTTGGATCTTCATTCTGAAGGCTCTTGTGCATACACATTAAAATAAAATTTATATATCTTTTCTCCTGTTCATCGATCTGCCTCCTATTGGTGATTTTTCAGTGAACCGAAAGCCTTGGTCCCCACATAGCAAATCTCTCAATTGTTTAGTGGAATTCTTTCATTTTTCTCTCTCAAAACTATTGGATGTTCTAATGCCTTTACCTTTCTGTATTAACTTCAAAATTAGCTTGTCAATATCTACAATGATTAATGCATTTACATATTTATTTTGTTGTTTGTTTGTTTGTTTGTTTTGAAATAATCTCACTTTGTTGTGCTTGGTAGCCTACAGTGGTGTCATCACAGCAAATTCAGACTCCTGGGCTCAAGAAATTCTCTTGCTTCAGCCCCCCAAATAGTAGGGATTACAGAAGCCCATCTCAAGGCCTGGCTATTTTTAGAGATGGAATCTCACTCTAGCTCAGGCTGGTCTTGAACTCAGGTGATCCACCCACCTCTGCCTCCCAGAGTGCTGGGATTATAGGCTTGAGCCACACCATGCCTGGACTACTGCTTATATTTTGATTAGGTTTTGTTAAATCAGTAGATCAACTTGGGAAGAATTAACATGGGAATCCTACTGATTCTCCCAGTTCATAAAACTTTTGATCTCTTTCCACAGTGTTTTTCAGCACACATACCTTACATTTATTTTGTGTCTGAAGTTTATACTTAAGTATTTCATTTTTGGAACTGTTATAAATGGCACTGTTTGTGTTTAGCAAATTATACTCATTCCAGAAATAAAAAGTTGATTTTATACAAAAAAAAATCAACAAATGCATTCACCACATTGAAAGATTAATTAGAAAATTAGTATTTAGTAATTGTGATTTATGTAGAAAAAGAATTTTATATAATTAAATATCAATTTACATTCTGTAATATCTCTTAGCATAATAGAAATAGAAGGTGATTTCTTTACCATTCTAAATTGCACCAAATATTATAAATGGTTAAGTTAAAGACAGGAACAAGGTGAAGTTCTCTACACTCATAGGAAAAACCAAACAAATATGTTAGAAAGAAAGACACACAATTCCTATATTCAGCTGAAATGCCTGTCAACATGGAAAACCCTTAAGAATCTAATTAATAAGTAGAGCAAATTCTTTGGTTTTTTAAATATGCAAAATTCAATTCTACTTCTGTACAATAACTGCCAACAATATGCAAATACCAAAATGACTATTTTGAAATAGCATTTAACAAGTATCTAGGTTAAATACTACAGAAGGATTTATATTTATTTTTTGAGGAAAATTATTTTTAAGATTAAAAAATATTAAAGAAAACCAAATAAAACAAAGAGCTACTGTTTTATAGCATCTAGTCCAAAAACTAATTTAACATAGTAAGTATTTATCATTAAATATCACTTATTCCTACTCTCAATAACATAATCTTTTGTGTCAATGTCCCTGCTCTATTTCAGCAATTTAGGGAAAGCTGCATATAAATAATCATGATCTCTTTCAATTTGTTTTTGTCTTCTCAAAATGCCTTAGAAAGTTAAAACAGATTTTCTTATCTTTACAGAAAGGCACACAATTTGATTATAGAAAAGGCAGCTGTGGTGGCTTCTCCTGGATTATGCTGTGACCGTATTTGTAACACACTTTAAAATATTGATAACCAACCTCAAGCATCACTTTGTTTTCTGGGAAAACTGTGACTTGATAATCAAATAATTTTTTTAAGCATCTCAACTTATGAGGAAAAAATGTATAATTTTCTGGTATGCTTGCATAGGTCGGCATTTATGTAAAGCAACTTTCTTGAACACATATTCCTAAACCCAGAAAATTAGAATTGTTATTTCATTCCAGAAGCTAATTTCAAGTGACCTAAGAAAGTCCAAGTACTTCGATGTTTATAAGAAATAGGTATCTGTAGTTCTCATCATCTGAAACCAAAAATTCCCTAAACAAATGTAATTTGGGCAAAATTGCATTGCTTATTAGCCAATATACTAAATTAGCATCTTGATGATTTCACCATCATCTTACAGGTCTTTTTTCTATAACTGGTGCTAATGAATATCAATGTGACTGAAATGAATTGTATTTTTAACAGTCCTTTCAAAACTAAGGAAAAGTTAGCCATAAATACATGCAAAGAGTATAAACAAAATTAAATATTTTAGTCAAGAGATAGGTGTCAGTACACCAAATACGTACTTGTTGGAAATTAGGCATATGAAACCCATGAACAGTATAATTTGGGGCCAGATATTTTGTGTACTATAGTTAATTAGACTTTATTTTAGCAGAAGAGATAAAGAACTTCTTCCACATCTATACTGTTATCTTTGCAGTACCCTGACTCAGGTCATGACAAACATTAGGTACTACTTACAGAGATAAGTATCTCACCAGTATTGGAGGGGAGAAGAATTCAATGAGGCATCCTCCACTAAGCATTTTTTCTAGCTAAGGGCTCTAGATCGTGTTCAGTTGAACAACCTCTACTGGTTAAATTCCTAGAATTTTCCCCTAAATTTTTCTTAATGCCTCATCTCTTGTACACATCCATAAGAGGAGAACAGTGCACAACTAAGGTTTTTTTTTTCTATTTTATTTTCTTTCCTTTTCTTTCTTTGTCAAATTTCAAGGAAAAGTTGAAATGTCAGTGATGTTATTTTTGGTGGCATTAGGGGTATGCAAAAATGTGATGTGCCTTCTCTATTTTCCCAAGAAAAGAAGCAAAGGCTGAGGCATTTTGTTCCTGATTATTTAAGCGTGAGTAATAATTTAATCATGTCACACCGTTTTTTGTATTCTGACCACAGGGTTCCGAGGACAACTTGGCATATATCCTAATTCCAGGAACTTCTAAATAGCAGCTAGAGAAGCTGACACTTAATTTGAGTCTTAAATTTAGATTTGAGTTCTTATGCTATCTAATACAGAAAAACTGGATCCAGAGTAGTTTTATAACCATTTTTGTTCTAACAAGATTAAATTGATAATGCAATTTTCTCAAAGCCAGGCCTTGCTTTTCAACGGGAAACATCAATTATTTGCTCTGTTTTTGAAGTTATAAACTGGTCTGCCATTCAATTAGTGAGATGAACTGCAGGTTACTAATTGGTATAGCACCCCATTAGTGTGTTTTATTTACTCGGTAATTTAGCAAAATTTAATTGTCTCGAGAATCACAAATGTTTGGCCCAGAATATTCTGCGGTTTTATTTTTTCCCTTTAATCTTTCCCTCAATTCAAGACCTGTCCGTTTTGCTTATATGTACCTTTCTTCCATCCCAACCGAGGTAACTGACTCTAACCTGTGATGAAGAAAGTCTGTCTTTTAGCTATAGCCCCTTTAGCATTCTATCTTTCTTATCCTTTTATAAGAACTCATTTCAGAGGCATGCAAATGGATCCATTTATGAAAAAGTATTCGCATTCTTACTGCTGAGTCCTGCTCTATAATGAATCTGAAGCACTTGTCAAGTAATGAAACAGCACTAAATGGAACTCTACCCCAATGACCCCAAAAGAATATTTCTCCACATCATAGCAATAGTTTCTATGAATTCCAATTAGAGATTAAGATATTTTCTAGGACTTAATTTACATCAGATAGATTTGGCTAGTGAATCTTACTTGCCTTTGTTATAGCCTCTTTTGTCTCTATACAATTCTACAACCTCTAGGCCATCAAAACTATTTGGGTAGAAAAGTTTGCTAGGGACAAAGGCCAGTCCAGTCCTCCTAGGTCCCCTGTCTAATATTTCCAAACAGTTATTTAATGAGGGCATGCATGAGTTTTTACAAACCCCTGTTTTTTCTTCATTTTCCTAATGGTGATTCAGTTAAAAACTGTGTCTTCAAAGAGAGTGTTTTGGTGGTTTATCCATTCCGGAATAATCTTCTGCAAAAATCTTATGGGAACCATCAACCAACCCCGCCAAGGTTGTTTTTTTTTCTTTTTAACACTTTGTAATTACTATGGCAAAGTTGATTATCAATGATTTTTTTTTAATTTCTAGTGTATGTTTTAAATTACCGTGTATGAAGGCATTAGGTGTCCAGAGTATTTTGTGTAGTGTCTGGGTCTAACTAAAATAATTATGTCATATCTCCTTAAAGCAGGCCTATCTCACCATGTTCTTTGCCTGTGTTCTTCCTGAATCCTTCTAGCACACTCATATATTAGAACAATACAAAAAGAAACATACAGATATTATCCAGTTATATCTATAAATAGGTTTGTGTAATAAGCAGCAAAATGCAACATCGGCCTAGAAATAACTTGCAACATACTTTCCAAAGGGAAGACCTAGAAGGACACTAGTGTAAGCAAGATGGCAGAATAAGAAACCCTGGGTCCTCTTGGGCCTGGAAACACTCCAATTCTGCCATAATTCACCGACAAATTCCCTTTGTGAGAAATACAAAAACTAAAAGTCTCCTGCCCCACAGACAACCTCAAATCTATACTTATAGAAGCTGATGGGGAGATTCAAGACCCCCTCTTCCCAGACTCTCTACTTGTAAAGTTATAATGCCATGTAGCCACACACCCCTAGATCCCAGATTACACTCCCATAGGTTGATCCCTGGAGGATTAGATTGTATCTTGCCACTCTGGAGGATCTGACAAAACAGTCACAGTCCATCTGCCTGGGGGGAAACAGAGATGGAAGTTTGGGCTGGTAAATACTTCATCATCCTTCTCAACACTGCACAGAGCATGCAGATAGAAAGTCCCAGCTCTCAGATTGCCTCTGAGGAGAGAAGGAGTTGATACAGATGTCAAATATGAGCATCTTCTGACTTGTGTGTTTTTGAACTCTGATGGGTCAGGCGCAGTGTGGCCACCTGGTAGAGAACAGGGATGGCACTTTTAACAGTAGATTCCACACATCCTGGTCCCTGCTCCACATAGTGCAAAGAACAAAAACCACAGCTCCCTGCTTCTCTGTGTGGAGGGAAAGAGTTGGTAAGGGTCAGGAGTCTCTAAGCCCTTCAAGTCTTTTGGTGGAACTGGTCCAATTCTCTCAGCAGAACTAGCAAGTTCAGTGAGTCAAAGTGAAACGAAGGCAGGAGGAGGTGGGAATAAGGCAGTCCGGACCCCAAAGCAGCAGCAGAAAAGATGCAAAATGTATTTAAAGTAAAGAAAAGAATTAACATCTATTTAAAGTAAAGCACAGATAAGCCTAGACTTTTCCAGGGAGATTGGTAAAGGGTCCTCCTCATGAATAAGTGGAGACACCAGGCAAAGGTGGTACTCAAATAAAAATTGTATTTCCTCCTACAGTTATCTATTAAGCTGTTTATTGGTCCCCCTGGGCTTGTAGGTATTCTTGTCTTCTTCTCATTGGTCACAGGGCACCTCAGTGCCTGTGCACTGATATTGTGCATGCTATTCTGTAACCGTGACCATTACTCCACTTTGTGTTACAAGCTAGAAGCTGCTTTTTGTGGGTAACAGCACACATTTGATCAATCACAGGGTTCCCAAAACTCATTGTTTACTGTAGGGCCCTTTTTAACTTTCTTACCTAGGATGCCCCCAAACAGCTTTCCATCTCAGAATCAGTAAGGACTCCCAAAATCTTGTGGTAGATTGGTGGGGGTCTTCTCTGTACAAGTTCAGTCTGTGCTTGCTTTGGCTAATGTGAAGACACCAGCACAGAGAATTAACAAAAATAAAATATCAGGCTAAGATGTTCTAATTATATTAAATAGGATTATGTTGATCTCCAGAAACCAACCTTATTAAAAGGAAGGTATCTGAGTAACCTGACAGGGAATTCAAAATGAATACACTCCAAAAAGAACAATGAGTGAGCAAAGTAAAAATTTCAAAAGCGACAGAAAATATTAAAAAGAAATCATGGAATTGGATGAAATCACTAGAGTTTAAGCAACAGACTATATCAAGCAAAAGCAAGGATCACCAAACTCAAACACAAGTCACTGGAAATGATCCAGTTAGAGAAGCAAAAGGCATAAGAATGGAGGACGTGTCCATCCATTTTTCTACCAACATTCTGTTTACAGCCACTTGAATATTTTCTCAGAAGACTGAGGTTTCCTCTACAGTGCTCTTCTTTTCCTTCTAAGTCCTCATGAGAATCACCCTTCCAGCCTTTCCTCATGACTCCATTCCAAAGCCCTTACCTATTTTTAGACATTTGTCACATCTGTACTCCAGCTTCTAGATACTAGTTATCTATCTTAGTACCTTCAGACAGCTATGACAAAATACCATAAACTGAGTGGTTTGCAAGCGACAGGAATTTATTTCTTAATAAATAAAAAACAAGTAAATCTCTAGTTCTGTAGGCTAGAGATTTGATGTCAGATTAGGGGCAGGCAGATTTGGTGTCCAGTGAGGACTCATACCCACAAAGGCAGTTTCTTTCTCTGTTCGTACAGTGGAGATATGAACTATTTTGCCTCCAACTATTCCTGAATGAAAATTTGAGAATTTTAAACTGTGGAGGCAAAAGATGACCTTTAGGAGATCATTAATTCTAACCATAGGGGGTCCAACCTCATGGCCTAAGCATCTACATTCCCACTTCCTTATGCTGTCACCTTGGGTATTAGGAATTTAACATATGCATTTGGAAGTGGGGAAGAAAATAGTTCAGGCATTAGAGGCAAGAAAATCGCTTAAGCCCAAGAGGTGGCGGTTGCTGTGAGCTGTGACGTCAGAGCAATTTACCACGGGTGACAAAGTGAGACTCTGTCTATAACAAAAAAAAAAAAAAAAAAAAACCAGTTCAGACATTAGCAATACTAATTCTCTGGAAAGTTTAGCAGGACAATGCAGAATCAGGTGTAAGTATTCAATTATTTTTTTAGACTTTTTTTTTTTATTAAATCATAGCTGTGTACATTAATGCAATCATGGGGTTGCACCACACATTTTGAAATACTCTCTGTGTACATTAATGCAATCATGGTGTTTTCTTTCTTTTTTTTTTTTTTTGAGACGGAGCCTCAAGCTATCCCCCTGGGTAGAGTGCCATGGCATCACGCTCACAGCAACCTCCAACTCCTGGGCTCAAGTGAGTCTCCTGCCTCAGCCTCCCAAGTAGCTGGGA
>CAUYTI010114424.1:0-12264 GCA_963575145.1 Galago senegalensis | reverse complement strand
CAAGGATACACCTGCAAGGTTCTCTCCATGGTGACTCAGATCTTAGGAATTTGTGGACTTAACTTCCTGGGACCTGGAAATTTTCACTTCTGTGAAATCTTGTAGTTCTGTGGGGGCTGCAATAGCTTCTCCTGCTTGATTCAAACTGACCAATGAGAAAACTACATGTGAGTTGGAAATTTTGGCTGGAGATAAAAAGGGAAAAGATAAAGCCAGTTAGAGAGTGTGGCCATTTTGAATTCTTCTATTCCATGTGCTCTGCCAGCTGAAATAAATCCCTTCCTCATATAAACACAGTGTGTGGTGCTCTTTCTCTCCATTGGACCTCATCTTCCTGCAGCATAATGATTTTTATAGATTCACAAGAGCAGTTGCATTAAGAAGAATGTTAAAAGTCTCAGCAAGTTTTTCAGTACATGTTGATAAGCAGCTATCCCCCACCAAGGGAGGAAGGAGCAGACAAAGAAATACTAATCTTCAAAAAGAAAGAAAAAAAAAGAAAAGAAATCCTAATCTTCACCCAGAATTTCCCTAAGGAGGTCATTTTTATTTAGATTATTTATGAAAACAAAAATGGAGGTATTAGACAAAACTAATCATAATGTTATTTCCTCCTTGTTAATCATTTTTATAGTCTGTAAATATTAGATATTCACCTAAATAAGAACCTTAAACATATAGGTATTTTGCTAATAAATCAGAATATTAAGCTATTGTCATTAAACCAACAATATCAAATTAACTGAGTTAGAGGAGGCAGAAAAGAAAACAGAAGAACAGATGTCTTAACGGATTCCACATTTTATCTCTATGGTCACAGATAGACCATTTCAACTTTTGTTTTTCCTTAATTCAATTTGCCAGCTAGTTTAAAAGTGTGCACAAGAATGAGCCATGATAGTCCTGGCAAACCAGTCATGCTCCTGAACTGACTTTCTCAGAGGCAGCACATTGACAGACCACACGCCCACACAGACCATTGTTCAATACAAAGGTCAAGAAGTTTCAAACAAAAGCCCCTGGAACACCAAATCAGACAGCTGCAAGAGGACCAGTTCTCAAATCAGGTGCAAGTCCAGCCACCATCCCCCGTCCAGCAGCGTAAGTCAACAAAAACTAGTACAAAGTGGCTTCCTCTGACAAAAGACTCAAATGAAGGAGGAGTTTTGGATTTTACACATTGAAGCAACTTGCCCTACAAATTGTCAACCTCAGAGAAGCTTGTTGGTCATTTGCTCCAACAGCTATATGACAGGTCAGTTGGTGCCATTCCAAGGAGTCAAAGGGGGTCCCTGGAACAAGAGGCCCAGGCAGCTGCTTGAAACTTAATTGAAAATTCACCCAAGGAAGCCAGCTGTCCATAAGCTGCCATTGCTGGCTGGGGAGGTTAAATCTGTCACTGATGGGGAACTCCTAGTCAAAAAGGAAATGCTTTATTCACTGTTAACCTATGGACAGTCTTTCTGGCCCCAATTTTCCTTGAATAAAACTCGTTCTCCATTCACAACATGAACCCAGAGACAGATTAACCGTCAAGTGGCGTATCTAGCAGTGACTGCAATTTCAAAGTCAGATTTGGTCCTGCTTGCTCAAGGAAAGTTGGTAGGGTAGAGAGGATATTTCACATGACAAATTGCCTCTTATTCAAGCTCCTTTTATACACATTTCTATATGGAGTCTTTCCGAAGTCTGTAAAAACCTTAAGAACAAAGCTGTATCTTATTCAAATATATATGAATATATATAATATGTATATTATTATTAATATATTATTCAAAGCTGTATCTTATTTATATGTGTGAATATATATATTATATATTATTATTACTATTTTGTATGTGGAAAGCTGCTTATAATGTAATAGGCATTGATTCATGTTTGGAGCCTGGATGTAGGCTTGTTCTCTCCATCTGAGTAACGCTCATCATGATTTCAGGAGGCCAAATAGAGCTAAATACTCATATGCTATGTTCTATAATTTCATATGTTGTATCAAAAATCCACACTATTTTTAATGTAACAATTTCTTTTTTTTTTCCTACAAACTCTATCAACTTCTATAGTTAAAGCAAAAATTTAGACTTTTTGTTCTAATAATGTAAACTTCTTTATAAATAAACTATAATTAAATAAGTAATGGTAGTGCAGATATGATGTTTGGAGACAAAACAGTAATTTTCATATAAGATTAATGTGAATTTAGATACAATTTTGCAACATGGCTACAATTCTATATATATTGGTATATCCGGATGGTTATTATAAGCAATAACACAGAGGAACATTAACTTTTTGTGACAATAACTAAATAGTTCTTTAGGGAATAGTACTTTGAACAGGAATGAGATTTAAACAAGCATTTAAATGTCTATAAAGTATGTTGAAGGTTTTGTTCTGAGTTTCTTCCCATCAGCTGAAGAGTCTTGGTATGCATCACCTCTTCTGAGTCTATCTTAAATGAGAAGATTGTTTTTAAACCTTGTAAAAAAAAATGCAATGGACCTCCCACTTGATCCTGCAATCCCATCCCTGGAGATCTACCCAGAAGAAAAAATTCCTTTCTCATAAGGACATTTGCACTAGATTGTTTATTGCAGCTCAATTTACAATCACCAAAATGTGGAAACAGCGTAAATGCCCACCAACCCAGGAAAGGATTAGCAAGCTGTGGTATATGTATACTATGGAATACTATTCAGCTATTAAAAACAATGGAGACTTTACATCTTTCATATTAAACTGGATGGAAGTGGAACTCATTATTCTTAGTAAAGCATCATAAGAATGGAGAAGCAAGAATCCTATGTACTCAATTCTGATATTAGGACAATTAATGACCCAGTACACAGTAGGGGGTTGCAGATAGAGGGGAGGAGGGTGTCAGTGGAGAGGTCAAGGGATGTGACACACCTCATGAGGATGGGGCACAATTTTAAGAGGGACTTTACCTAACAAATGCAATCAGGGTAACATGGTTCTTTGTATCCTCAATGAATCCACAATTAAAAAAATATATTTGGAGGGTCCAAAAAGGAAACTGTAAAAATAGAACTGCCACATGATCTACCAATCGTGAGTACTTATCAAAAGGGAAAGAAAATCGGTATATGGAAGCGAGATCTGCCCCCCATGTTTACTGCACCGCTATTCACAATCATACAGATAGAAGATCAGCCTGTTGTATCCACCATCAATGAATGGAAGAAGAAAATTTGTTTTATTTTATATAAACCAACACACACACACACACACACACACACACATATATATACACCATGGCATGCTTTTCAGCCATAAACAAGAATAAAACCCTGTTGTTTGGAACAACATGGATGAACCTGAAGGAGATTATGCTGAGTGAAATAAGTCAGGCACAGAAAGGAGAATACGGCACGTTCTTACTCATCTGTCAGAGCCACAACAGTTGATCTCAGAAGCAAAGAGTAAACTAGTGACTAGTAGAGGCTGAAAAAGTAACAGGGAGGGAGGAACAGAGAAAGCTCGGGTAACAGACACAAAGTTATAGTTAGAAGGAACTAGTTCTCATTTTCTTTGGCACTGCAGGGTGACTGTAGAATAATAATTTATTGCTTAGTTTTAATGCCTAGGTAAGAGTATTTTGAATGTTTCCATTACAGAGAAATGATAAATATTTGAGGTGCAGATATGGCAATTACCCTGAGTTGATCATTACAAGTTGTATACACATATTGAAGTATCGCTCTGTACTCTACAAATACGTGCAGTTATTAAATGTCAGTTAAAAGTAATTTTTTTAAAAAAACACACATACACAAAATCTCAAAGAGAAGAAAATGATAAAGATAATAATTAATTAATAATTAATTTTCTTATTCTGGAAAATAGTTTAGGGTTTTTCTTTTTTTACCTAAAGCTGGATCCTGCTTCAGTGTTATGAAGGCAAGGTTTAAACCCTAGTCTGAAGGTAGCATGCTGCCTTCTCAAAATTTAGTGAGTGCTGATCACAGAACACTAAATGCCAATCTGTCTTTCTGTCTCTATTCCTGTCTTTTTTTCTCTGTTCCCATTTCAGTCTCTGTCTCTTTTCCTCTCTGAAATACACACACAACCTCCTTGCAAACCCACAATTTCATGAAGTACATGCAATCACCTATCTAGGGGATAAAACAGAGAATTAACTAGGCTAGCATCATGCTGTTGGTAAAAGGGACTATAACTCAAATTTGTTTTCTAGTTCTTAGTGTTTAATCATATTTTTTAAATGTGATATGAATCACTTTCTTATAAAAACCTTCTCCAAAACATGCTTCTGAATACATATTGTGGCTCTGGACATTGGGACATTATTGTTCACTATTTTTCAATCTTGTTTTAGTAAAATGTTACATGAAAATATTTAAAAGTTCCTTATCAGTGTTTTCAGAAACAGATGATAAATTACTATTCAAGTAATCCAATTCCATCATTGTTTGAGAAAGACACACACACATACACTCACATACACACAAATATGATATATATATGTTAATATGTTTAATATCTATAGAGACCTTAATTCTCATGACAAATTGGCAGATTTTCATTAGAGTAATTAGAGGTGATTAAAGGTGGTTATATTTTATAATGTGTTTATTAAATGTGTTAATAAATTAAATTTCAGGATAAATCCTAGCCATGAACAGTAAACATAATTTTAAATTTGAACCATATATTCTAAGATTTAAATTTCAGCTCTGTCATTTACTAAGTTTTTGAATTTTGTGAAAGATTTGTTTTTTCCCTCTCTGGGCCTTAAGAGTTTGTTTTCTTGTTTTTGTTTATTTATTTATTTTGGGGGGTATGTAAAATAAAAATCTCTGGGCTGGGCTGTAAGCTCCTTTTTCCCATAGTCCCTGACTTTACAGGATTGTAATGAAAATCTTCTACTAGGTCAATATTAGTAAAGCAGAATGAATATGAATGTTCTGCTCATTCTCCATGCACACTTTGGAAATCATGAGTAATGAATACTAAACTCACATTTCTTATTTATGTATTTCTTGATCTCATTTTGTGGATATTCCCTTTGCAGTAGCCTCTGGGCACATTTACAGGATTTAATATGGAGAGAGACGGTATCTGCAATCTTAATTGTATAGCAGAATGATAAACTCACAGACGGAAAGCTTGTCTTGTAAATTTAATTTCCTCTAAGCTTGTTAGGAAGAATATACCAGAGAATATAACAGCTCTCATCTCGAGTCATTGTATTACATGAACTTTTCAATTTCCATGTCAACTAGTATTAGTACATTTAAAGGCACATTGCCTATTTTAGAAGATGTATTTTAGTTTGATTCAAGGTACTTCTGTGTGGTTTTATCCATTACAGACCTATTTCAATTATCTCCATTAAATGTTTTTTTTAATAAGTTGGACTTAGAAAATGTTTGATTGCCATTAGTATTTGCATTCCAGAGGTCATGATAGGTAATTCAATTTCCTATTACTTAAAGGAATTGCTTTGTCCCATAACTAGGTTTACTACAGAGGAGAAAGACCTTAAATGCCATAAGTACTTTTAATATCAGGATAGAGAATTTTATTTTGCTTTAAATTTTTTGGTCAGATAGTTCATAAAAGATTTCCTTATTTCAATTATCTCTAGGTATTTGCTTATAATATAATAGTATCTTACCACAGGAACCAAAGCAAATGATTTTTGTTAATAATATAAACATTTTATATAATTGTAGAAGTCCAGAAAAGGCAAATAAAATCATCAAGGTAGATAATACCTGCATTAGGATAGATTGAAGACAGAGAGAAGAAATATTTACCCTGGGAAGATAATAGGCTATTTTTATTTTAATCTCATAATGTTTACAAAACTCATTCCCATGCATACATCATATTATTTTTAATGGATAAAGAAAGTAACACCTGAAAAATTAAGTTGGTTGTTCAATGTCAAAAGCTGTTGAGATGTTAACCAACTCTCAGTCTGGTATTTTAAGGTTGCAACAAATTCTTTTTAATACCTTTTATTGGGAGGGCAAATCCATTTCCTTTCCCTATGACTCTGATTTCTGTGATTTTTGTTGCCAGTGAAAGTGATGCTTTGGAGGTTTTAAGGCCAAGATTATGAGGTTGGCTATTCCTGTTCCCTGCTTTTGGGACATTGGGTCTTGTCAGACAGGTGAGCAGCCATTTAAAATTTCAGTTTCCCTGCTGGAACAACTATTTAGGAACACCCTGTGACATAAAAGGAAGAGGCATCTATGGCTTTCAGCCTTCTCACCACCTTTGTAAGATAGGATGCACATGTGTGAAGTTGTCTCAGAGCCTACAGAGCAACCAAGTGTTCAGCTGTTTGATGCAGTGACGCAATAATCAGCATTCACAACAGAAGAATCACCGAGATGAACTCTGTTTGAATTCCCAGCTCTATAAATTAAAACAACTCTTTTATAAATTAAGACCTATAATAAAAGAGTTGTTTTACATTAGTAAGTTTTGAGTAGTTTCGTAAGCAGAAATAGACAAATAGACCAGAAATAGACACTAACATTCATATTCATTCCAAGATAAGCTCTACAACCTGTAGGATGAAAGAATTACAATTTTTACAAAAATAAAAAAGATAATAAAGTAGAAAGAAATTATTGCTATTTTTAAAATGAAAATAATATAGAAAAATAAATATGAATTTCACAAAAATAAAAAATATATAAAATTAGAAGGAGCTATTTTACCCTATGATAAAATAAGGTATGTTTTTTAAAGTACTATCAAACATACATGGAAACAGAAAATGGAAATGCATATATCTTAGATATTTGGGGGAGTTATGAGATAAAGTTATAAATATTAAAATTAAAATACAAACCACCCTGAGATATCACGTAGCCCCAGTGAGAATGGCCCACATAACGAAGTCTCAAAGGTGCAAATGCTGGTGTGGATGTGGAGAGAAGGGAACACTTTTATCCTGCTGGTGGGACTGCAAACTAATACAATCTTTAGGGAAGCAAGTATGGAGAATTTTCAAAGAACTCAAATTAGACCTCGCATTTGATCCTGCAACCCCATTACTAGGTATCTACCCAGAAGGAAAAAAAAATCATTTTATCATAAATACATTTGAACTAGACTGGTTATTGCAGCTTAATTTATAATTGCCAAAATGTAGAAACAACCTAAATGCCCATCAACCCAGGAATGGATTAACAAGTTGTGGCATATGTATACCATGAAATACTATTCAGCCATTAAAAAGATGGAAACTTTACATCTTTTGTATTATCCTAGATAAAGTTGGGACACATTCTTAGCAAAGTATCACAATAGTGGAGAAGCAAGAATCCAATATGCTCAATTCTAATATGAAGCTATTTGATGATCTAACACATACCACATAAGAGGAAAATGCAAATCAATTCAAGGTTTAGAACAGAGAAATGAGGGAACAGGGAGAGGGAGGAGGGGACATGGGGGTTATGGTGTATGGAACACTTCTTGGGGGTGGGATACAATTATAAGAAGGACTTTACCTAACAAATGCAATCAGTATAACCTAATTCTTTTTGCCCTCAATGAATCTGAAATAATAAAATAAATAAAATGATAAAGTATAAGTTAAATAATTTGAAAGCTACATAAAGGGAAATAACTATGAAGTTTAACAATTAAGTTCCTAAATTTGCCACCACGTGCTTATGTTGGCAGCATTGTACAAACAACTTGGTAAGGTTTTGTAAACTTAGGCGACAGCATCTCATATTTGTGTTCATGTTGGCATGTGGTCGTGAATTTCTAAGTGGGAGTCATTATTGTTGTTGTGTGTTTTTGTGTGCCCTCTCAAGAATTTCAAAGCTTGACTTAGAGCAGTGGTTCTCAACCTGTGGGTTGCAACCCCTTCAGACTGTATTAAAGGTTCATGGCATTAGGAAGGTTGAGAACCACTGACTTAGAGCAACAAACACACATCTCTGAATTTCTTGTTAAACTTAGCAAGAGTGGAAGTGAAGTCAGGGATGTATATGGGGATAATGCCCATGAGGAAAAAAACAACATATACATGGATTAAATGTTTTCCTGAGGGGAGAGAAAGTATTACTGATGAAGAGAGGTCAGGGCGGCCAGTCAGAAGCAGAGCTGCCAAAAACATTGAAAAAATGTGTGGAACTCTGTCAGATTGTTGGGCAAATAGGAGAAACAAAGAAGAGCAAGTAAACATCAATAGAGAAACAGTTAAAAAAAATATTAACTGAAAATCTGGGCATGAGAAAGGTGTGGCTCTTGCATCATGGCAATGCACCAGCTCACACACTGCTGTCAGGAAGTTTGGAGCTAGTAACAGTTCACTGTCTTGGAATAATACCTTCCTATTCACCTGTTCTGGTCCTCAGTGACATTTTTCCTTATGGGAACATAAAGGAAATATTAAAAGGAAGACATTTTGATCACATTCAGGACATCAAGGGTAATATAATGACAGCTTTGATGGTCATTACAGAAAAAGAGTTCTGAAATTGCTTTGAAGGTGAAGTAGACACTAGCATTGAGCATACCTTCCAAGGGGAAGTCTTGAAGGTGGCCATAGTGATGATATTCAGCAATGAGGTATGTGGCACTTTCTCTAGGATGAATTTGAGAACTTAATTGTCTGACTTTGTATTACTTTAGATTTAGTTAAGGAAGACTATAGTTAAGGAAGAACTTCCCGAGTGAGACCATGAAAAGCATTAACAATCCAGTTCCTTTCATCAGGTAGATTCAGGAGCTAACTAATAACTCCTTCCACTGTAGGGTATGTATGTGTATCACAATGACTATGATATTATATCACAATGACTATCTAGAAGAATTCAGTTATTACTAAGGTTCAATATGCTCTGATACTAAGCATATTTTGTGTGCACCTGTGTGTGCTATGTGTGTGGTGTGTGTTTCTATGCCATTGTGTAAAAGGCAAGAGAAAAAAAATCATTCATGTTAGATTATAGATACTTTTGTTTCAGAGTAAAGGAGAAAAATATTTGTACAGAAATGTCATGAGTGACAAAATATTTTGTTTGTATTCTACTTCCAATGGAAAATCATAGATTTTTGAGCTGGACTAGGACATGATCAGAAGTGACCTTTGATAAGATTTATTTGGAAGCTGTGTGCATCTCATATGAGGGGTAAGAGCCTGAAGCTAGACAATGAGCTAGTTGATCTTGAAGGCAAAGTGCCATCATGTATTTTAATTTCTAGTCTTTGCCTACTAAATAGTCTAAGATGACCTGATATACTACATTTTGTGAAACAAATGTAGAGAATTATGTGTATCTAAAATCTGTGTTAAGTTTTTAGGCATGGTATAAGAAAATCTGACAATTAAATCAATTAAGTCATTGCTTATGTGGGGAGGCTGCCTTATCTGGAGATGCACAACTTTTAAAGCTCACATCTTTAAAGCGTAAGTTTGGTTGTCTGATGATTTTTCTAGAAGTCAAACTGTCACAACCAGAAACTTTTTAAGCTCAGAATGATAGTTTTCTTGGCAATGTTCTTTTCAATAAATGTCAGAAGTATATTCAGTTAAACTGGTTTATTTCTGTTTGTTTCATGTGTCTGGACATTGTTTTAACTATTTTATTTCTTTACCGTCTTGGAATCATGTTTTACACTCTCTAATAGTGTGTGCCTGAAGCATATCTGAACCAACAGGCTTGAATAGGAAATCCTTATACTTTTTGAATCATTGAAGTAAAATATAGAAACCTTAGGAAAAGAAAATGAGTTGAGGGAAATTAGTTAAATAATTAAAATAAACATGTTTGTTTTGAAACAGTAAAGTTAATAATTGTTAAATAACAGGTTGATGGAATGTTTCTGCAGCATGAGATGGTACTGGACAAATACAACATCATTATATAAATGAACCTCAGTGCAAGAATCTATTATGTGGTCAAGAAATAGATTTCTTGTCAGGGTGAAATATATTTGAGGGTATTCAAGAAATTCAAAAAGTATATCTTTAATTCAAATTACCTGAATAAAGCACTGTCTTTAAGAAAGGCCTAATACAAATAAAGTCAGTTAAATGAGAACTCACATTGAGATAGAAATTAAAGAATCTAATTATCAACCATGAATCGCTACATAACCCATTTTATGTGATTTAGATTTTTATGTCCTCCCCAAATTCATATGTTGAAATCTAATCCCCAGCATGATAATATCAAGAGATAAAGATTTTGGAAAGTGATTAGGTCATGAAGGAGACACCCCCATGGATGGGATTAGTGCCCTTATAATAGCATCCTGGGAGAGCTTTTTTGTCCTTCTGCCAGGTGAAGACAAAGCTCAAAAGGCACTCTCTGTAAGCCAGGAAATGAGCCCTTACCAGGTACCTAATATAACTGTGCTTTGATCTTAGATTTATCAGTTTTAATTATCATGAGAAATATTTTTCTGCAGTTTGTAAGCCATCTAGTTTATGATAATTTGTTATAGATGCCCAGATGGATTAAGAGACTACTGTATTCTTGTACATATATGTTGCTATATTACAAATTATTGCAAATTTAACAGCATAAAACAATATGCATTCACTATCTCACAGTTTCACAGGGTCAGGAGTCCGGGAACAGCTTTAAATGGTCATCAGATCAGGGTATCACATCTATATTCTCATCTATGACTGGGGTTTTCTTCCAAACTCACAAAATTGTTGGCAGGATTTATTCTCTTGAAGCTGTAGTACTAACAGCATCTGCTTCTTCGTAGCTATCATAGGAAATGATTTTCACATGTAAATTCTTTTTTAGGAAGCTTGTCTGATTGGGTCAGACATACCCAAAATAATCTCCATTTTCATTAAAGTTAACTGACCAGGGGCCTTCCTTTTATATGCAAAGTTTTTCATCTCTGCCATAATGTGACCCAATTAGGAAACTAGTATTCCGTCATGTGGGGCATAGTGTATTCAGAACAAACAAATTACAGATCCCACTCCTATTTATGAGGAGAGGATTACATAAAAGCATGGTTAACAGGGATTATAAATCATAAGAAACATCTCATCCATCTATTTAAAAATACAAGTGAAAGAAGATCTTCTTAGACTCTAAACTCCTCTCTGTCTCTACAATTTGATCATCTTAAGAGTTATATAAATGCAATTCTTTTGGATTTTTATATTTTGCATAATACCCTGCAGATTCATCGAGATTGTTATGTGTATCAACTGTCTATTGATAACTGAATAGTTCTAACTAAACTATTTTTATTCAGTGATATTCCCTTTATAGATATACCACAACATGTTTAAATATTCACCATCTGAAGGACAACCAAGTTGTTTCCAGTTTGGGATTATTCCAGATAAAGCCGCTATGCATTTTCTTTTTTCTTTTTTCTTTTTTTTTTTAAATTTCAGGCTGCTTTATTCCATGAATGTTTACAGAACATCAACTATAGGCAAAACATTGACATAATCATTGAAGATAACATTGGGACAAATATATCAATTTTATGAGGAAACAAAAGCATTATCTACAAATCAATTATGAGATAAGCGTACTCATTACCACCACTCCTAGTAAAGTTGAAGATCCTAGCTAGTACAATTATGATAACTTAAAAATCCCAATGGTTTGTAAAAAAGTACAAATTTAATTACTTCCGAGTTACCAAGTTACTTGCAAGTTACCAAAAACAATAGAAAAATTCAGTAATGTAGCTAATTTCAAAATAACTGCACAAAATAAACTATATTCCTATATAAAAAAGAATCACAAAATAATATTAGAAAAAGAAAGATAGCATTGTATCAGCAACCAAAATAGAAAGTACCTATCAATATAGCTTTAACAAGAGCTGTGCAATTTTTAATTCAACATGTCAATATGTTGTTTATCATATTGCATCCTTATTCATCACTGAAATATATCTGTAATTTCCCCTTTATAATAATATATTTTTTTCTAATTTTACTATCAGGGGTATCCAGATGAAGTAGAATGATTTTGAAGTATTTCTGTTTCTACTGTCTATAAGACTTGGTGTGATCTGCTTTTTTTTTAGAAATTATTTTTTCCTTTTATTTATATATATTAGTCATCCATTTTTTTTAGACTTTGGTAAAAACATAATAAGGAAAAAAATTTGTTTGCTATTTGTATTTTGTCTTGTGTATTTTGTAACAAGTAGTAAATGATTATATATCCAAAAAAATTACATAGATTTTTTTTACTTTATTATCTTTGTGATATACTATGCTTCTTGAATTTGTGCATTTGTGTCTTTCCT
>CAUYTI010114423.1:0-26052 GCA_963575145.1 Galago senegalensis | reverse complement strand
GTGACTCTGTTCAAACATTAGTACAAATTTTAGGTTAATGTCTTAGTTTAAGTTCCCAACCATGGGATTACTGGGCCCAAAGCCTGGATATTTTGTATTGCTTAGTTAATAACAAGTTAACTAACTGCTCTCCAGAAAGTTTGCTTTGATTTATCATTTTACTACTGTGAGTGTAAAGAAATGTGTTTCCCGGGTGGCGGCCGTGGCTCAAAGGAGTAGGGTGCCGGCCCCATATGCCGGAGGTGGTGGGTTCAAACCCAACCCCCATCAAAAAAACTGCAAAAAAAAAAAAAGTGCATTTCCTGTCACACACTGGCCAGCACATGTCGGTATTTTCACCCTATTTAACCTTCACAATGACCATTTGAATTAATTTTTATCCCCATTTTATAGCTGAGGAATTAGAATGCAGTTCATGCCCAAGGACTGAGATACTTACCTCCTTACCAGAAAAAATAGGCCATTTGGAAATGCATTGTTTTCAAAATCTTTGCATTTTTAGTTTTTTAAGTTCAGCAGGTACCTTGAAAAGAGCCGCTTGCTCTGGAAGTATTAAAGAAGGAAGCCCAGGGAGGGCACTTACGTGGTCGGGAGGCTCGCCGGCCCCGTGGTCCCCACCTGCCAACAGAGCAGAGCACCAGTTATTTCCATGGCAGAGCCAGCTCAGACTCCCAGGAGGGGGAGCCCTGGTTTTCTTCCAGACATTTGGTGCCCATTTCAATAACTTCTTTTGACTGTAATTTTGCAAAAACTGAAGTGCATTTTTCTTTTTCTTTAAAATTTTCAGATTAATTGAGGGTACAAACGATTAGGTTACAGTGTGTGGGTTTCTTAGGCAAAGACCCTATTGTACTTGTGTCCCCCACCCAGGTGCCGTGTGCCCTTACACTGTGCCCATTAGGTGGGAGCGCACCCCTCCTCTCCTCCTCCCCTCCTTTCCTGTTCTCTCCCCCCAACTTGAATTAAATTGAGTTTTTCTCTTGTGTGGCAAGTATTAGATTGTCTCCTGGCTTCCTATTAGTATTGAGTACATGGGATACTTGCTCTTCCATTCTCGTGATGCTTTTCCAAAGAGAATGTTCTCCACCTCCATCCAGGTTAACACAAAAGATGTGAAGTCTCCACCTTTTTTTTTTTTTTTTTGAGACAGAGCCTCAAGCTGTCCCCCTGGGTAGAGTGCCGTGGCATTACAGCTCACAGCAACCTCCAACTCCTGGGTTCAAGTGAGTCTCCTGCCTCCGCCTCCCAAGTAGCTGGGACCACAGGTGCCCGCCACAACGCCCGGCTATTTTTTTTTTTTTGGTTGCAGCCGTCATTGTTGTTTGTCGGGTCTGGGCTGGGGATTCGAACCCGCCACCTTAGGTGTACGTGGCTGGCGCCTTAGCCGGTTGAGCTATAGGTGCCGAGCCAAGTCTCCACCTTTTAATGGCTGAATATATTCCATGGTGTACATATACCACAGTTTGTTAATCCATTCCTGGGTTGATGGCATTTAGGTTGTTTCCACATCTTTTTTTTTTTTTTTTTTTGAGACAGAGTCTCAGGCTGTCACCCTCGGGTAGCCTACTGTGGCATCATAGCTCACAGCAGCCTCCAACTCAGGCTCAAGGGATCCTCTTGCCTCATTTTTTCCCTGTTTTTAGTAGAGATGGGGTCTTGCTTTCGCTCAGGATGGTCTCAAACTTGTGAGCTTAAGGTATCCACCTGCCTCGGCCTCCCAGAATGCTAGGATTACAGGTGTGAGCCGCTGTGCCGGGCCTATTTCCACATCTTGGGCATTGTAAATTGAGCTGTGATAACCAGTCTAGTGCAAATGTCCTTGTGATAAAACGATTTTTTTTTTCTTTTGGGTCGCGATGCCTAGTAGTGGGATGTCAGGATCAAACGGGAGGTGTCAGGATAAAATGGGAGGTCTAATCTGAGTTCTTCGAGGATTTTCCGTATGCAACACATTTTTTTTTTTTTATTTCCCATTCTACCCACTGCTCTTGCAAAATGGAAAAGGGAGAAGGGGAATTGAATTGAAGCCAAACAGCGGCTGTGGAGGCAAGAAGGGCCCCTGTCTACAGCAGGTTGCACTGTCTGTCCACACGTCCGTCTCCCTGAGCAGCCTGAAGGGAACTGGAGGGCAGGGGTTATGTCTACTCGCTTGTCTGTGCCCAGCTGTTCGCACAAGGCCTGATGTTAGGCCACTGGGCTCTTGCTGGGTGTGTGTTGATAAATACTGTTTGACTGAGCTTCCTCAGCTCTCAGCCCCCTATTTGGATTTGGTTTACGACACATCTCCTGAGTTTATTCAGCCCACTTGATTTTCTATGTTTTAAATTTTATTTCCCAATTATATTGCAAAATCCACCAAAGAACAACTCGTGTGCCCTACAGATTTTTTGATTTCTTGTAGACTTAATTTTCGTAAATTGTAGTTTTGTGCTATTAGTCTGCATTGAGGAGCATTAAAAGCAGAATTTTTTTCTTAAAAATCCCATTCTCTTTATTAGCACATACGTGAGAAGTTTCTTGCAGGTCTTAGGACTAGAAGCTGCATGCTTCTTAGCAACTAATTGCCTCTGAGTTAAGGAAAACATCATTTTGGTAAGAAATTATATTTCCCTTCTTCTGCCTACTGAGGACGTCAGGACCAACTTCTGAGCTGTGTCCAGGTAGCGTGGAGGATCATGGCGTGATAAGCTTTTCTGTGTCTTGCTCTGGTTTTATTATTTTCTTAAATTTTTGACCTTTCCCCCTGCATCTCCTTACCGTATCAAAATATAAAATAAATGACTGTTAATTATGTCAGTATGTCCAAGCCTTTTATCAGGTGTAATGTGCAAATTAATGAAAATTTGGCTACACTGAAACACAGTTCTCTGGAACTTGCTGGGACCAGTGCACCTGCCTGCCGCTGCAGCCCATCCGGGTGGGAGGACAGCATTCGAGGCACTAATGACACCTTCTGACCCACCACAATTACATCCCCACTGAGATCCCTGGCAGAGAAACCAGTGCATTCCCCGGTCTTTGGAGTAGTAATTTGCACTCTCTCATGCATAGAGTTAAATTAATAAGGCCACCCATTAAAGACCAGCTGGCCCGGAAGGGGCAAATGAGTTCAGAATTATTGGGGATCTTCCCCAGGCTCTTGCCATCCAGGAAACAGCTCCTGTGTAATTCAGGGCTCAATATAATCTCATGAGGAAATTGGCCTCATTGAATGTGGTTGTTACACCCCAATCCCTGTGGAGTTTCTTTCCTCACCAAAGGCCAATGTTCCCACCTGAGAGGCCTCTCCTGGACCCCCAGACACACCTCCTGCCCCTCCCTCCTGCAGGTTTGTGCCATCCTCCCCCGCCCTCCCTTAAGCTCAGGGCCCTTCCCTCCCTGCCACCTCCCCGCCATGTTATTCTCACTGAACTGCACTTTCTGTCTCCTTCCCTGAGACACTTAGACACAAACAAGCAGCGTCCACCCCTCTGCTGTGTGTGACGGTCGGTCTCCAGGGAGGGAAGTGTCCCTTCTGTCCATCTCCCAGAGTCTGGGAGGTGTCATTTCAGGGCACAGTTCTAAGACTGTTCATCCATTCCTGTCCCCGCTGCCCATGATGTCATGACACGCAGTCCAGTTCCCTCATGTGGCCCTCAGGCCCAGCAGACAGCTCCTGCCCTGCTCCGAGGTCCCCCCACCCTGCTTCCCTGTGCCATCCACTCTCCACCTGTCCAGGCCATGGCTGGTCACCCTGGCCTCCTGTCACCCTGGTCATGGCTGGTGACCCTGGCCTCCTGTCACCCCAGCCATGGCTGGTGACCCTGGCCTCCTGTCACCCTGGTCATGGCTGGTGACCCTGGCCTCCTGTCACCTGGTCATGGCTGGTGACCCTGGCCTCCTGTCACCCCAGCCATGGCTGGTCACCCTGGCCTCCTGTCACCCTGGTCATGGCTGGTCACCCTGGCCTCCTGTCACCTGATCTCCCTTCAGCGACAGTCCTGTTAGTTCAGTTTGCTCAGAACTCCTAGTGACTTCCCATCCATGGATCCCAGCCCACTCGATGGCTGTGAACCCCACTTCTCCTTGTTGAGTTTGGGGGTGAGCCCAATCCCTGTCCTCTGCTATGAACACTCACTGCTGTAATTCCTGCACCTGCCGCCATGGTCCTGAATAGTCTGCCTCGCTGCAGATAAGCATCAGCATTGCAGAATTTTTCTTTACCTCTTTCTCACCTCACTTCTGATTTCCACCCACGTTGGCCTGGTCTCAAGTCTCTGTAGTACCTGGTGACTCAATGTACAATGTCCCTCTGTCCAGAACGTTCTTTTCCTGGCTCTACCCTTGCCTGGATCCTTTTCCACCATCAACCGGTATCTGAAGTGCCTGACTACCAGTCTCAGGCCAAAATGAACAAGCGCTTCCCAGCCGCATCCCTGCTACCCCAGCGTGTGGTGTGGGGGCCGGGATGCTGCACTGCTGTGCTTCCCTGTCCTCCAGTGCCAGGCCGGCAAACCCCCTCCTGGCTTCCTCTGCTCTGGGCAGTGTGGAAGGGTACTCTGGTCCCAGGGCACAGTGGGTGTGAGGGACTATGCCCTCCATACCCCTGTCCTTGCCTTGGTGGCTGGGCAAAGACAGAGGACCCTAGGGCCCTTGGGGATCATGGAAGCCATTAGGCAAAAGGAGAGTGAATCCAAATGAGAGTTTGGAAAAAGACCTCTTCAGTCCACAGGGACTGCAGTGTGAGTAAGAAATCAACCTTCAGGGGGGCACCTGTGGCTCAAAAGAGTAGGGCACCAGCTCCATATATTGGAGGTGGTGGGTTCAAACCTGGCACTGGCCAAAAACTGTAAAAAAAAAAAGAAACCAACCTTCATCTTATCCTACCATTAATGTTTGTACCTTACTCAATGTAGATGTTAGTCTTTTCTGAACAATACATTTTTTAACTTTCTTCATATTATCTGGGAACAAAACCAAATTATTTGGTTATAGAGGTGACACCTGCCTCCTCCCAGCCAGGGGCAGGACTTCAGGTTCTTAACTGCTCCTGTGACCCACGGCAGCAGAGCGGCCAGTGGCAAGTGCACCGCAGGTGAATAGCCACTGTCAGGCTGGCCTGTGGCATACTGGACAGGCCAGACTGGAACAGCCGCTGACAGGCCAGCCCTTGGCATACTGGACAGGCAGAATGGGGAAGGGGCAGCAGAGTCTCCAGAGCTGCCTCCTCTGCCAAGTGAGCTCAAGCCCACCGATGTAACCCACCCTAACCCTCCCAGGTCTCTGCGTCTTCCTGGAACTGGAAGATGGATGAGCTTCTTAGAGCCATTTGCTAGAAAGAGAAAGGGAGTCGCTGGGTGGCTTTTCACATCAGCGTCCCGGGAGAGTTATGGTTACGACAAGTCGCCCTGTGGAGGGCTGTTCATCACCCACAGACACCAAACAGCTCCAGGGAACAACTGCCTTCCATGCACTGCCGAAGGAAACATCTTTTTACAAAAAGCAACATCCCATTGAAAGTCGTTTTTAAGAGGGACGTGAAGATGAATGTGTGTGGTGTGAGGCCCAGATGTGGTTTCTCCAGCCGTCGGCCAGCAGCATGGGCAGCTCTTCTTGTGCCTGCGGAGGCACGAGGACAAGCCACATGGTGGACGCGTCAAACCGAGGTCCCCCGACCACTTGATCAGACTCACCTCAAGAGCGGAAGAGACAAAGCGAAACCTGAGTCCTGGTGCAAAACAGGTGAGTCAGAGTCTGCTTTTCACCCCAGCTCCTAAGATATTTATTCACCACCAAGTTTCAGAGCCACAGGCCTAGAAGCCCCAGTGAAGGAAAGGCCGTGCAAGGTGG
Source organism: Galago senegalensis (assembly GCA_963575145.1). NCBI lineage: Eukaryota > Metazoa > Chordata > Mammalia > Primates > Galagidae > Galago > Galago senegalensis. The sequence continues at coordinate 20,223 of CAUYTI010114423.1, read as the reverse complement.
ATATGGAGACTCTGGTGTACGTTCACTTGGAAACGCTTGTGTGAGCTCAAGTCTCTGGAGATGTGGGGCTGGTGCCTTTGCCTATGCCTTGTTTATTACTAGGTTTGACAATGAAGTTCACGAAATCATCCTAGAAAAAGTGCTATGTACGTGACCGCTGAATATCACTATGGTCACCTTCAAACTGCTCCCTTGGGAAGCTGTGCACGGATGCCAGTGCCTAGTTCACCCTTCAAAGCAATTTCGGAACTTTCTCTCTGGAATGGTCATCAGAGCTGTTGTCATATTACCTGTGATGTCCTGAATGTCATCAAAATGTCTTCCTTTTTATATTTCTTTTATCTTAAGGTAAAGAAAAAAGTCTCTGGGGCCAGATCATGTGCGTAGGGAGGGTGTTCCAATACATTTATTTGTTTATGGGCTAAAAATGTCCTAGACAGTGCTGTGTGAGCTGGTGCACTGTTGTCATGTAAGAGCCATGAGTTGTTGGCTGAGATTCTCAGTTAAGATTTTTGTGTTTCTCTGTTAATATTTACTTGGTCTGCTGTGATTCTGATGCACAATTTGGTGAATTTTGCAATGCTTTCATCAGTTCTGTATATTACAGGCCAACCTGACCTCTCTTCATCAGTGACACTTTCTCTCTCTTCAGAAAAACATTTAATCCATTTGTACATTATGGTTTTCTTCATGACAATATCCTCATAAACTTGGGCTAACATGTCCCTGATTTCATTTATGCTTTCGTCAAGTTTTTTTTTTTTTTTTTTTTTGAGACAGAGTGTCACTTTGTCACCCTGGGTAGAGTGCTGTGGCATTACAGCTCACAGCAACCTCAAACTCTTGGGCTCGAGCAATCCCCTTGCCTCAGCCTCCTGAGTACCTGGGACTACAGGTGCCTGCCATGATGCTGGCTAGTTTTTCTATTTTTAGTAGAGACAAGGCCTCACTCTTTCTCAGGTTGGTCTCAAACTCCTGAGCTCAAGGGATCCTCCTGCCTAGGTCTCCCACAGTGCTGGGATTAAGGGTGTGAGCCATTGCGCGCATCTGACTCCTGTCAAGTTTAACAAGAAACTTTTGAATGTTTTGTTTTTTGCTCTAATTCAAGCCCTGACGTCCTCTGGATGGCACAAAAAAATATACAACAATGATAATGAACGCTACTCACACGGCAGTGAGCTGCTGATACACCAAGGTTGTGGGCCTCACTGAGCTGTCTGCACAGTGCTGCTGACTTAAGTGCATGGTGGCAACGTCACAGCCTTAATTGCCAGGCCTCGGTGCCTTTCCAGGGACAGAGTGACTGGCTGAGCCCCCAAGTGCTGCTGTGATAGGATATTCACCGTCACAGGACATCACCGGTGGAAGGGTCCCCAGTGGAGCCCCCGGTGGGAACGTATTTGTCTAGTCTGAGAAGAGAAGCAAACTTCGGAAGCTGCAGAGTCAGAGTCTCAGGACTTTCCGTTTCTCTGGGAAGTGACAGGTTTCTCAGATATTCCTGCACCAGATTGGTTCTTGAAGCAAAGTCAGCTTCTGTTTTCGTATGAGTCACCAGAGGAGGCTTGAGGGAGGGCAGCGAAGGCTTGAGTTGGCTGCAATGCTAGGAGCTGCTGCTGGGCTGACCTATAAAGAGGCAGGGAAACTCGCAGGGTCACCGGGTGCTCCTGGCAGAGACAGGTGTGTGTCCCCTGCTTAGTGGGGCACGTGGCCGCCTACCAGGCCTTCCTTGTACCTACACGGGCTGTGCGTCCAAGGTTTGGTCAGCGGAGTCTGGGTGGGAAATCTGCTCACAATTTCCAGGAGGCTTTCTCGAGTCACGCTCTTTCTGGTTCTTCTTTTCTCTCTTTCTCTCTCCTGCCTCCTGCAGCACAGATGTTGCTATTTTAGGATTGAGGTCAACATGAGGAGGGGAGTGATGAGACAGGAAGACAGGGTCTCCCAGGGCATCCAGGAGCAGAGCTGTCGGGGAGCCTGGGCCTGCTTGCCTCGGGACGTGACTCACAGAAGGAAAAACAATAAACATCTATGATTTTTAAGCCTCATGGACTTTTAAAAAGTGTCTCGCTTTGATGTTTCAGCTCTGGGTGGGGCTTGCCTTAGAGTCATGACATCCAGAGGGTAACTCCCGACTCGGTGTCCAAACCCAGTCGCGACATCCAGAGGGTAACTCCCGACTCGGTGTCCAAACCCAGTCATGACATCCAGAAGGTAACTCCTGGCTCGGTGTCCATCCACAAGAAGCCATGTGCTATGTTTGCTGTTTCAAGGTCACCTCTACGACCAATCTTTCTCTCTCAATTGAGGTTTTAGCACAGCTTTCAACTCTACACCAGGCACTTGCTTGTTATTTAGTGCTGATTTTTAAGCAAAACACGTGGCTTTTTCAGCACTTGACTCTGTCAACATCCACCTGCTGATTCTTCACTACTGTTCTTCAAGTGGGGTCCCCTCCAGCTGTGAGGCACAAGGACTCTGTAGCCCCCTCATCTGGGGTGACCCCTCATGAGAATAAAGAAAACCAGAGGCCAACACTTTTGGGCACACCAACACCCACAAGGGCACCATGACGGATCTGAGTCCTCCCTGGACTCTCACAGGTCCCTTGGACTCAGTCTGCCCCACTGCATAGAGAGTATAACAGACTCAGCACCGTGCTGCGAAGTGGGCACGTTTACAACACGCCTGAGCACACTCGATACGTCACTTCCTTTCCTTTTTCCTCCTCCTCAGGCCTTAGGACTCGGTGTTGTCACAAGAGACTGATTCACACTCTGGGCTCCAGACTTAACACCCCAGGAGCTCGCCTCTGTGCTGCAATGCCTTGCTCAGTTTTCATCTTTTAGGAACTAGAAGTTATTTGGGGACAGAGGGCGTCAAGATGACTTCATCCCAGTGTGATGACAGTCCACACCCTTCCCCCAGCCCGTTCCAAACTCGCAAACATCTTCACTTTGAAAAGGCGGGGATAGAATTCCTTATGTTCCTAGTCGCTATTCTGAGTGAAGGATTGTGATGTTTAAAAACCTTGGTTATATGCCTCACACTAGGGGAGAGGAAAGAAAAGAAGGAGGGACAGAGGGAGAAGTAGAAATAGAGACAGATGTAGATACAGAAAAATATTTGTATGCACACAGTAGGTGCCTCATATGAAGTTTCAGTCAAGGACAGACCAAATAATGGTGGTGGTCCCATGAGATTATAATGGAGCCAAGAGATCCCACTTGCCCAGTGATGTCCTGGCTGGTGTAATGTTGTGGTGTGACACGTTACTTACTTGTGTGTGGTGAGAAGGTGGATGGAACTGCATTGCCAGTCATATGAGAGAATGGCACTTATCAAAAAGTCCCCAAATGATAGACGCTGGTGTGGATGTGGAAAGGAACACTTGCCCACTGCAGGTGGGGCTGCAAACTAGTGCCAAGTCTGTGGGAGACCGTGTGGAGAGTCCTCAGAAAACTAAAAGTAGATCTCCCATTTGGTCCAGCAATCCCACTAGTGGGTATTTACCCAAAGGAAAAAAAGTCTTTTGATCAAAAAGACACTTGCATTTGAATGTTTACAGCACGATTCAAAATTGCAAAGATGTGGAATCAACCCAAGTCCCCATCAATACGTGAGCGGATTAATAAAACCTGGTCTATGTATACCACGGAGTCCTACTCAGCCATAAAACGAAAATGATGAACTCAAACCTTTTGTAACCAGCTGGACGGACCCGGAGACTGTTCTTCTAAGTGAAGTGTCACAACAATGGAAAAACGTACTTACACATTTTTTTAAGTAATCACACGTACTTCCTATTGAATTGGAACTAGCTGGTCATCACTCACGTGCACATATGACAACAAAACTCAGTGGGAACCAAGCCAAGGAGGGTGGAGGAGGGAACAGGGAAGTTCACCTCTAAGCTGCACCATGGACCTATCTTGGTGAGGGGGCACTTATAACTTTGACTCCAACTGCACAAAAGCCATTCACGTAACCAAACGTTTGTGCACCCATAATATTCTGAAATAAGAAATAGAAGTAGGCAAAAAAATGAATAGATAGGACGGGAGTTGAGGAAAATATTGGAGTTAGTATAATATAGTAATTAGGAGTGTTAGCCTTGGAGTCAGATTTTGGTTTGATTCCTTGCTCTACCAATTAGTAAATATGGGACTTTTGACAGAGAGCCAAATTTCCTAAATCTCAGTTTTTTCATCTGTAAAATGAATATAATAGCTACTTTTCTAATGGGGAGGACTTAATGAGACAATTCATGAAAAATTCCTGCAGGCCACTAGGTACCAGACAACTGCTGAGTAAATGTTACCTATCATTACATAGAAAGCGCAGCATGAACAGTCATGGGCAGTCATGGTACCTGACGGCAACTGGTGATGTCACTGGTTTATGGATGTTATTGTGCTATACTGTCTTTTTTTTTCTAGTGTACTCCTTCAATTTATGTAAAAAATAAGTTAACAGTACAAAAGTCTCAAGCTGTCCTTCAGGAGGTGTCCAGAAGACAGCACTGCTACATCTCCCGGGAGATGGCAGCTCTGAGTGTTAATCGCTCCTGAAGACCCTCCCGTGGGAGGGGGGCAGTGGTACTGAGCATACCGATCCCCCGTAAGTTAGGCTAACGTGCGTGATTGCGTCTTAGTTTTTAACAACAACAAAAGTTAAAAAGTTAAAAAAGGAAAACATACAAAAAATATTTTAAAAACGTATGGAAGGAGAATAGGAAGAAAATAGTGTGCGCAGCTGGGCGGCGTGTTTGTGTCTTAAGCTGTGCTTTTGCAAGAGAGTCAAAAAGTCAAGAAAGGTTAAAGGGTTTACGAAGTAAAAAGTAGTTACAGTGGGCTAAGGTTAATTTATTATAGGAAAAAGAAAATGTATTTTAATAAATTTAGCGTAGTCCGGATGCTCAGTGGTGTCCCAAGCCTTCATATTTACGCATCACTCACTGACTCACCCAGAGCAGCTTCTAGCATGGCAAGCACCTCTACCAGTGTCCTCTTTCAATCTTTTGTACTGGGTTTTTACTGTCCTTTTTCTGTGTCTAGATACACAAATATCCCCACTGTGTTACACTTGCCTACACTGTCCAGTGCAGTCACATGCTGTACAGTTCTGTGGCTCAGGAGCACCAGGCTAGACCACGCAGCCTACATGTGTAGCAGGCTAGACCATCTGGGTTTCTGTCAGCACGCTAAGACGCTTACACAATGGACCCGCCTAATGACACATTTCCCAGCATGTGTCCTTGTCATTAAGTCACTGTGTACAGATATACACAGGGGACAGAGAGTAACTCAGTCTCCCTGGGTGTTTTGGTGTCTTGATTGTTAGGAGCTAATAATTTCAAGTCACATAAGTGTGAAAAAGAGACATGAGGTCTATGTGAGAATTGTTCAACACCCCTTTTGTATGAGGAAGGAAGTATTTCCTAAGGAATGCCACAAAGTTCTCTTGAAATAAATGATACTAATAAGCTCTATGATTAAAAAATTTTTTTTTGAACCACAAATAGTCCGAACTCACAGAAATAGCTACCCAGGAAACGCTGAATGGGAGTTTGAAGAGCAGGCTAATGTCTCACTAGGTGGCCCTGGAAATTCACTTCCCTGCTCTAGCTCTTAACTTCCTCACTGGAAAAGGACGGCGTTTCACACTCAGAAGCTGTGTCTCCAGGATCTTTCGTTTTAATTTTCTTCTTTTAAAGAAAAAAATCAGTGCCTAAAGCTGGTTGTGTGAACCGACTGCAAAGTGGATGAATGAATGAATGAATGTGTGGATGAGTGAATGAATGAATGCCATAGGGAAGGCAGCTGTCTCCTGTCCCCTTCCTGGGTGCCCCGCAGAGATTCGGGAGGGATGGACGGTCCTGGTCCGTCCTCCCTCCCTCCCTCCCTCTCCGCGGAGGCTGATCCAAGGCTGGTTGTGATTCTCATACACTGAGTCTTGAAGACAGGCGTTCCTCCTTGGGTTTACCAGTCCTGGGATGATTTGAAATCATGAATTGCTTTCATAAGAACTGGGCAAACACTTCATCCCAGCAATTCAACTTTCAATGTGTATCTGCCTCTGTCCCGCAAGATCCCCGCCTTCTGGGCGGAGCCGGCCGACCCCGCGGACCCCGCCTCTGCCGAGCACAGCGGGCGCGACACCTAGAGGCGGCGGCAGGGGGCGCCAGAGGCACACATGTGCTGGGCCGCCTCCGCCCGCGGCCCAGACCCTCGCTCACTTTTATTTTATTTTTATTCATTTTTTGATTTGAAAAAAAAAACTTTTATTAAATCGTAACTGTGTACATTAATGTATTTATGGGGTACAATGTGCCTATTTGATATACAATGTGGGGGGGAGGGGATTTAGTGGGACTTCACTTTCCTCCTAAAAGGAGAAAAAAAATCAACCTTCGAGACTGCTTTCCAAAAAAAAAAAAAAAATATATATATATATATATATATATATATATGTATGTATATATTTGGACAAAATGAAATTGCTTGTCTATTTATTTGAATCAGCCAGTATCTATTTTTATTAGGGTTTTATTGTGTACAGTGACGTCAGGCAGATGGGCCCACTTTCTAAATAAGACCATCTTCTTCCAATTTTATTCTTTATTCAGAGGAAAGAGAAGAACTTAGGAGTTTATTCTGTGGAAAGACATCGCCCTGCTCTAAGCCTCTGAGAGGTCTGGGCACGGGCGGGTGCCCCAGTTTGAGTACGTGTCTGTCTCCTCCAGGTCTGGAGTATTTTTCTTAGGATAGTTTCTAGTTTAATAAACTATATGCTACTGAAGGAAATTATGGGATATACAAAAAAGAAGAGAATAAAAATCACGATAATGCCACGTACCAAGACAAGCACTGTAAGTATTTGATTATGGCCAAATCACACACACACACTCTGTATGTACAAATACTCGGGTGAGTGTGCACACACACTATATACACACTCATACACGATGTATACCTGGGCGTGTGCACACACACTATATACACACACTCATACACGATGTATACATGGGCGTGTGCACACACACTATATACACACACTCATACATGATGTATACATGGGCGTGTGCACACACTATATATACACACACTCATACGCGATGTATACATGGGCGTGTGCACACACTATACACACACTCATACACGATGTATACACGGGCGTGTGCACACACTATATATACACACACTCATACACGATGTATACACGGGCGTGTGCACACACTATACACACACTCATACATGATGTATACATGGGCGTGTGCACACACACTACACACATACACACCATGTATACACGGGCATGTGCACACACACTATATATACACACTCATACACGATGTATACATGGGCATGTGCACACACACTACACACACACACCATGTACACACAGGTGTGTGCACACACTATATACACACTCATACACGATGTATACATGGGCGTGTGCACACACTACACACACACTCATACACAATGTATACATGGGCATGTGCACACACACTATATATACACACACCATGTATACACAGGTGCATGCACACACACTACACACACACTACACACACACCATGTATACACAGGCATGTGCACACACACAATACATACACACAAACACACAAATACTATATATACACATTCACACACAGTATATACAAACACACCATATATACACACATACTATATATACACATACACTAAATACATACACACATGCATGCACACTATATACACACTATACACACATGCACATACACACACACCATATCACACACACATGCACACACATACATACACGCACACATGCACACACACATGCACACACATACTTACATATGCACACACATGCACACAGTCTATATTATACATCACACCTCGTGTACTGCTTTTTGTCTTTCCCCAAATCACATTTCAGCCTATCCACGGCAGGGAATGCGCTCTCCGGTCATCGTGCTTTGATGGTGATACAGTATTTTCTCATGTGGACGGCCTACCCTATTTCTAAATAGTCCCGTGGTAGAAGTTGGAACCAGCTGAAGGAGCTAGGAACATTCTAGGCAGCTGTGAGGAGCACCCTGGCGTGAGAACCCTCCCCTCATCATGCGGTGCAGCCGCACTCCGAACGCTCTGTGGTGGTCCATGGGCTCACTCAGGCTGGGCGGCCTGCTTTGCCGCCAGGGTGCAGATTCCTGTGTGTATAGGCCGGCCCTGGCAGCTTTATCTCAACTGACATTTGGGGGGGTTGATTTGTTCTCTTTCCCTGCTGTGTCTCTGGAAAGCTGTCAGTGAAACGGGAGGCCCCCCTGTCAGTTCTCTTTCGCCAAGGCTGGGAGGACACGTGAGGGGCAGGGCACAGGCAGAGCGGCTGCTCTGTTTTGCCCACATGGTTTATAATTCACCAGCCGCTGTGTTAGGTAAGCAACCGTGGTCCCAGGCGCTGTGCCCCTCAGAATTTTCTAGATCCTGCAGGACTCAGTGGATACAGGAGGGAAGGAGGTCAGCTGGTGGGGGAGTCTGCATGAGGTCAAGGAGTGCAGCGCGCTTAGGAGGCGCTTTCCTTGAGAGAACACAGCCTCCGTCAGGCCCCACTGGGGAGTTTAATGAGCTGGGGGCTCATTCCGGTTAAACTTGGACTTCACGATTCCGCTTCTGATTTTGCTGAGTTCCCACTGCTGGGTGGGCCACGCCAAGCGCCTGTTATCCTCCCCCCGACCTGGGCTGCCGCCAACCTTCCAGAATCACTTGCTGACTTCACAGCTTCCTGTGATGTCAGCACTTCCTGCACACTTCCTCTGGACTCTTTCTTAATTTTTCTGTCTCATTTCTGTCGTAGTATCGAGCCACCAGCTTGATCTATAGACTTTCCCTGGAATAACAACCTTTGAAGACAAACGGCACATACTTTTACCCAAACCTGAATGGGCCCCTACGAAGTACCTAGTACCAGGAAATCGGCTCTGAGACACAGAAAAGTGTAAAATGGGGCTTCCGGACCTCCTTTCACTCGACCCATAGTTTCGGGAAACCTAGTATACAGAGCAGTGGGTTTCAACCCTTTCCTCTCACGGCACACTTGAACCGATTGTTAAACTTCCGTGGCACACTTAAATTATGTTGATCAATAAAAAGTGAATATGAGAGGATATGTCCCATGCTTTGACCTTCTTTTGAAAATAAATGAATTAATGATCTTTTAAACATTTTGCAGCACTCATAGGATCCTGTCACAGCACACGGGTGGAAAATCACCCATATAGAGTAGCTGACTGAACATCAGTGAGCAGCCACCTCACCAGCACCGAGGCAGACGCACGCCCATTTCACAGATGGAGAAACTCAGGCTGAGAGCTGGGATTCCCCCCTCACCTGCCAGCCTCCAGAGCTCTCCAGTCACAGACCCTGGGAGCAGCTGGGGAGAAGGGTTATGAGCGACGACTACCATTTCAAAAAGACCGATTGTTTTATGAAAAGTCAAACAAAAGTAACATGAAAAGAATGTGAAGAGCCCCAGAGGCTGGTGCTGAGCTTCCCAGGGCTGGGACGGCAGGGTCCTGACTTACCTGTGGCACTGCTGAGGCGCGGCCAGGACCTAGGAAAGAAAAAGAGAACCAAGGTGAGTATCAGCTGCCTGGAGTGGGAGGCAGGTGCTCCTCAAACGCCGCCCTGACAATCGATGTAAACCCCTGATGTGTGTTATCATAGACCGGAAGTGATGTGTTTTTATAGAGAACACAGGAAACAGAAAAAAGCTTGTAGGAGAAAACAAAAATCAACAGCTCAGGTTATCTTTTGGTGACTTTCCTGTACAGACATGTGTTTGTGTATAAAGATGTGCGTACATGTAAACGTGGGTGCGTAAAATGGTATGTCAGAAGGATGTATAGGCTTCTGATGTCACCAACACATTCTGTATCTTTAAATAGTCTTCGAAGATTTGGGAGGACCATTCAAGTGCTTGCTAGTCTTAACTCTTGTAAATAACGATTCATGTTAATTCAGATTGTTATTTATTTATATTTTTTGTATTTATTTCAAATTGATAGGCAGGCACAAAATTTTAGTTCACACTGTCTACAGAGCGTGAAGAGGCCGCCTGTGTCCCCAGGGAATCTTCCCTTCAAGTCACACGGCCCACCTGCCCCTCGGTTCCTTATTTTGCCCCTTTCCCTTCCTTGATGTCTAATAAGATTGGAGGTTTTTTCCCAAAACGCTGGGCCATCTGTGTTTCTGCTTTGGTGAGTTGTCCCTTTTCCCACCTGGTCTTGGAAGAGCCGCCACGTCCCGCAGGAACGTGCTTTTGGAAGTGCATGTTCCCTGGATTGTGGTCAGTGACACGAGAAGCCCCAAGGCAGCAGAAAGTTCCACAGGATGCAGCTTCCACCAGCCGACTTGTTTGTGTCTTTAATAATCCCCGGCCCTCGCACGACACCTGCCCTCCGAGGCTCTCCATGTGCGTCACAGGAGCAATTACCTGAGCATCGCAACGCACGCCGGGTGTAAATATTTATGTGGCCTCTCTCATGGCTGAAATGCTGGGCACAGAATTGCTTCAGCAGTGAGATGTGGTAACCAGGAGACCCCAATGCACACTCCCACTTCTGGGCCACTCTTTGCCTTCTGTTCAACAGGTTCATCCTCAGAATGCCCCACGGGGGAAGCAGTTACTGGCTCAGAAGAGGGCATGGGGCATTTAGAAAGCTCCACACCCGACCAGTGCACAGAGCCACTGAGAGGGAGGGGGTTGGCACAGCCTACCTGCCTCATGGATCCTTGCTGTGTTCTCTGCCCTGGGCCTATTGGATGTGACCGAGTGGGCTTTGGAGGCACCAGGCAGCTGCGGCCGCAGAGCCCTTGTGGTAGCAGCAGGGTCCTTTCAGGTTGCCCTGCAGAAGTTGGCCGCACCTCAGCCAGGAGGAGTGGGCCACACAACCGGGGCCCAGGAGCTCTCTCCCTCTCTCTCTCTTTTTTTTTTATTGTTGGGGGTTCATTGAGGGTACACAGAACCAGGTTACACTGATTGCTTTTGTTAGATAAGGACCCTCTTGTAATGGTGTCCTGCCTCCAAAAGGTGTCCCACACCCCTTGTCCCCCCACCCCCTCCCTCCTTCCCTTTCTCAGCTCTCCCCACCCCCCATCTCCACTGTGTACTGGACCTTAATTGTCCTCATATCAGAATTGAGTACATAGGATTTTTGTTTCTCTATTCTTGTGATGCTTTACTAAGAATAATGTGTTCCACTTCTGTCCAGGTTAATACAAAAGATGTAAAGTCTCCATCTTTTTTAATGGCTGAGTAGTATTCCATGGTGGACATATACCACATCTTGTTAATCTATTCCTGGGTTGGGGGGCATTTAGGCTGTTTCCACATTTTGGCGATTGTAAATTGAGCTGCTGTAAACAGTCTAGTGCAGATGTTCCTGTGGTAGAAAGGATTTTTTGATTGCAGGATCAGGTGGGAGGTCTAGCTGGAGTTCTTTGAGGGTTCTCCAGACTTCCTTCCAAACAGGCTGTCTTAGGGAGCTCTCTCGACACATGAGATGTGTGGTCTCTTCTCTGACATCTTGGCCTTTCATTGAGGCTGCAAAAGGCTCCTCAGACTTGCGACTCATGACGGGGGAGTGAAGATGCTGCGTGTGTGTGCGGTGAGCTCAGTGTGAGGGTGCCATGTCGTCCCTGAGGTCCGAGGCAGCCGTCCCAATGCAGGCAGCATCCTGGCCAGAGCCTGGGGAACAGTGAGGCCAACTCTTCCTGGGATCCCAGAAAGAGCTTCGGCTTTTAAATTAGGGTTCGGCCTTTTTCTGATGTTGGCCTTATCTGGATTTTAGAATCAAGGACTTCATGCTCGAAGGCATATTGGAAACTTGCGGTCCCACTCACTGGTCTCCTAAATAGGGTAAATAAGCCTAGACTTGACGGAGCATCATTCTAACCAAGTCTCCGAATCTCCAAGGCAGAGCCAAGGTCATCTGACATCTAAACAGAGGGGTCCAGAGAGGAGAGGGAAGAGCCGGCATCTCCAGGCACCTGTTCAGGCCCTGAGCCAGGCTCAACGCTGCTGGGCATTTTATTTTTATGGGTTAGTTCAACCCACTTATTTATGTTTATTATCACAATTTATTTATTTTTTCCAGGTCAAATTTTTTAATTTAATTATTTTAACCTACAGAAAGTTAAACATTTACAACTAGGTGAGTTTGGAGATCCATAGAGACCTGTGAATGGAAAAATATTTCATGATGCCACTTTTATGATAAATCTGAAACAGTCCAACTCTCAGAAGCAGAGTGGAGGAGCCGCTGCCCGGGGCTGGGGGAAGAAAAAAGGGGGGGGGGCTGTTAGGCAAAGGACGCAGAGCTTGGTCATAGAAGCTAAGTAGGTCCTAGACGTCTACTGGGCAGCACAGCGCCTGCCATTAACAGTGCTTATTGAACACTTAATGTTGCACAAGAGGGTAAATCTTACATCGTGTTTTCATCACACACACAGAGCAAGTGAAGAGGTGGGAAGCAGCTTGTGGAGGTGACGCACAGGCTCATGGCAGAGATATTGGGGGGTGGGCATTTCCACCTCCACTTTGCAGATGTGACTGAGAAGGGGCCGCACCTTGTCTGGAGCAGCACATGGGTGACTGGCGGGGCTGGCATTGTCCAGCTCTAAATCCCTTCTGATTTATAAGCCTGGGGACTGCCCTGCTCTCCGCATCTGGGTGCTTCCTCCCAATTGTCTGAAAGTGGCTTATCTGATCCACTGTCCCTGCCGGTGGGGCCCCGACTGACGCTGCTCATTCATGCGTCGCATCCCCGGGGTCACGCTCCCCAGGGCGCTCCTGCGTCAGTGGTGGCCAAGGGAGTCAGCAGAGGAAGCGTCAGCAGAGCAGGGCCAGGCTTGTTATTCCAGCTGAGCCCACTGTGCCGGTGAACAAAGCAGGGAGGGCAGAGAGCAAGGCGGGGACCAGCCTCCTGGGGCCCACGTGTGCCCCCAGCACCACAGTTCTGTCTGCCTGGGGTAGTGACATCGTCTGAACACCAGCAGCAGACAAGCTGTCTGGAAAGAATCCTGTGTTAGTGCTCAGAGCTTGACAGCTGAGGGTGCTTAGTGAAGGATGTCGCCGGGAAACGTCACCGAGACCTGATATGCTCAATCTGTGTTCAGTGAGGCCCCTGTGGTAGCAGGGCCTCCTGCCAGGGCGCTACGAGGCTGTGCCCAGCTTCCTCTGTCACTGGCATCAGTAACACGGCCACCTGTGTGAACAGGACGAGGCTGTGGCATCTGCTTGGCAGCCACACGCTCGACCTCTTCACCCCTGCTCCTTCCATGCTGGGGCATGCGGGAAGCCACTGTCCCCTCCTGTGTTTCTGGCATGTACACGCCGGTGTCAGCGCCCGGCAAGGGAGTTTAGAGAGTCGGGTATGGATGAGGCTGACCCCCTGGAGGCCTGTGGTGTTCAATAGCTAAAGCTCATCACAAATACAGATTGTTAATTTGGAATTATTTTTAATTTTTAATACTTTTAAATAATTTACTAGGCTTAATAATTTTTAATTTTTAAAGGATGCAAAAGTAAACTCATTCTCTCTCCCGCTGCCGGGTAGAACTGGATTTGATGGAGTGGGCAGTGTGGAGTGTGTTCTACTTATCCATGGGAACAGGGTTTGGATGGCGTGTTATTCCGGTCCCATAGAGATGGGATTTGGCCCCGTCTCCAGGGTCAAGCTCCCAGCACAGAGACCAATAACCCATCGCCCCCTGAGTGTGGTACCCAGTCCTCTCTGGGTCTCCCCAGGCACTAACCAGAATTCGACAGCAAAGCCCGTGGGGCGTGATCAGGGTGACTTCACACCACCAGGCTTCTCTTTTTCTCAGACTTCTGCAATTAACTGGTTCAGCTCCATGTTTCATTCCAAATTCTGCCCCTGAAATTCAAAGGCTACTCTAGAATAAAATTCCCTGACTTTGGAAAGACAATTGCTACATCTAGAGAGAAATGAAGAAGGGTCTAAGGCTTCTAGACTCACTCCTGCCTTCCCTATATTTGGATGTCTGTGGCGCTGGCGACTGAGTGTGCCACAAAAGTGATTTTATCCAAATCTCACAGCAGTTCTTGGTGGAAGTGTCTTTATCTCAGTCTCAGGGCTATTGCAGATGTGACCATCACCGAGTGGACGTCACAGATGAGGAACTAACCCTTTCATTTCACAAGTGGATGGACTGAGGCTAGCCCTGGAGTCCCAGCCAGCCTGCTGGACGGTCGGTCTCAGCTTCTTTCCTCTCTGCCACGTGGAGGTGGAGGGCCCTCGTCAGCCTCAACTGTGGGGCTGTGGTTTGGAGACGCACAGTGAGCTCAGAGAGCAGAGGCTGGAGGGACAGACCAGCAAGGCCTGTGCCATCCTGGAGGCTGTGCTGGGCTTTGCCAGGTGTGTGGATCAAGGGTGCTTAGTGCTACATCTCAGAAAAATGACACAAAGACACACAGCACTGATGGGGGAGGGAAACAGCACTGATGGGGGAGGGAAAGACTGGGCTTTATGGAGTCCAGGGGCAAGGCAGTGAGGACGCTGCTGCCCATGTGGCCACCACAGCCCTCCTCTTCCCAGCTGGGCATGTCCCTGGCACCTACGTTGTCAAGCTCAGAATTCCTCAGAGGGAGACCAGGAGCCTCGTACAGAGCCTAAGGCCTGTGCATCCTGCGTGTTGTTGTGTGAGTACCACACACCATGCACAGAGCTGCTCAGAGCAGGGGAGCGTCCCAGGGGTGCCAGGGCCCAGAGGCTCACTGCAGACCCATCTGGGTCTGTGCACAGACCTGTCCTGTCCCAGCAAGGCAAGCAGAGAGCCCAGCATGTAGTTGGAGCCTACTCAGCTTGTGTGCACATACATACAGCTTAAATTCACAGACCTCAGGGCACCTCCCAAGTGCACATTGCTCTGAAGCAGATGCAATTCAGCCCGTGTGAATCAGGCCAAGGCCCACATTTAATAAGTGACACGGGGCTTCATTCTTTCTTAACACCATTCCTGATTCTCTCAAGAATCCTTTTTATCTATAGTATTGTTATAAAAATATTGGGGGCACGCAACTCTCTGAGGGGAGCCTGGAGAAGTGTCTGGTGACAGGCACCTTAGTGCTGTAGGGTCCTGGGGTGAGACCAGGAGGTCAAGAGAGCACACGGGCAGCCGTGGCTTGCCTGGCTGGAGGGACCCAGGAGAGGGCCTCCTTGTCACAGAAAAGAAGAGGGCTCCGTCTCCAGACGGTGGGGCTGGCTCTCATGGGCCATGGGCTATTACAGCCACCTGCACCTTGTCCCCCTGGAATTAACTGTTGCTGCAGGTGCCAGAGGCAGAAGGAAAAATCCAGTCGGCGGGTGACTAAGTGGGAGGGTCTGACGGTGAGCACCACACTGCTGGTGTCAGCAGCAGAGCAGGAGGAGGCTGGGGCCTGGGAAGGGCAGAGACGAGGACCCTGGCTCCTCCCCCACTGAAGTGTGGACGTGGCCAATCGTCCACTTCCCAGGTCCTGTGTCCCTCGTGTTCCTGCAGGCCTATGTCTGTTTCAGCCACAGTACATGGTGTAGCCTCAGGGAATAATATACGTAGGGTTTTGGAGTCCCACACCCCGTCCTGCCCTCACTGCAGACTGGATGTCCTGCTGGCAGGGCCTGTCCCATACCCCTGTCCTCCCCTCACCACAGACTGGACACCCTGCTGGCAGGGCCTGTGTGTTCATCTATGATTTCCTCAGTACCCAGCACAGTGACTTTAAGGACAGGTAACGGGTTAGACATTCCCCATTGGGTATGGATCACAGCCCCTCACCACCCCACAGCCCACGCTCACGCCAACTGTGCTCTCCGACCCCAGTGGCCTCAGACTCTGCTGGGAGCACTTGTACCAACACAGGAACTTGAGACAGACTTGCTTTCCAAACACAGGCTCTGCTAGAGGTTCAGGGAATTCAGTGGTGAATGCCACCGCTTTTCAAATACTGTACTTTCTTTTTTTGAGACAGAGTTTCACTCTGCCACCCTGGATAGAGTGCTGTGGAGTCAGCCTTGCTCACAGCAACTTCAAACTCCTGGGCTCAAGTCATCATCCTGCTTTAGCCTCTGGTGTAGTTGTGACTATAGGCGGTGTAGTTGTGACTATAGGCACCAGCCACAGTGCTCAGCTAGTTTTTCTATTTCTTAGTGGAGACTGGGTCTCGCTCTTGCTCAGGCTGCTCTCTGACACCTGAGCTCAAGTGATCTGCCCATCTCGGCCTCCTGGAGTGCTGGGATTACAGGTGTGGGCCACTGTGCCTGGCCTCAAATACTGTTTCTAAAGCATATGAGGAGCTAGAATGGACAGAAGCTGCAGGTCAGTGAGGCTGAGATCCAGGCCCCGTGGACTCATTCTGGCTGTAGGACTGTCCACCAGTAGCTCCTCCTCATCTTCCTTGTTAACTGCTGATAATTATAATTTTTATGGGTGAGAATTCATTGGCTTAATAGTTATTAAAGAAAGATGGTGGACCTAAATATGTAGTTTTCAGAGATTTCAATTGGATCTTCTATCTCTAATACTAATTTATATTCATGTAATACTTTTATTATAAAATATGCAGTGGTATAGAGATTTGTACGTATATGACATTAAAAAAAATTGGGTTTTGTAAATGGTTTGGAACAGGCTGCAGAAACATTGTCTGCTGCTCTTTTTAATACATCTTGATCATGCTATGACACATTCTGAAATAATTTGCTTTGGAAAAACTCACTGCTCTTCTCTGTCTGTCTTTTTTTCCCCCTTAAAATGTAACTGTAAATATTACTTTGATGTATGTAATTGCTTCAGCCCACTCCATTTGAAGGAAGGCTTCTAACCCTTCCATCTCACATCTCTTGCTATTGTCAAGAAATAAGAAAAATGAACTCAAAATGCATTATTCAAATATATTTAATGTAAACAGTGAAGAAGCCTGAGAACAGCCACGAATTTTCCTTTGCTTAAAGTGGTTTTGAAAAATACCTCAAGTACTGTGTCGTGCGGGTGTTCACTCACTCTGCTTGGGAACAACATTGATTCTAGCACATCGTAGGACCCAAGACTGCTCTGAGCACAGGGCGCGCAGTAGGGACAGAAGAATGTTTGGTGGACTGACTGAGTGGACCAAATTGGGATGTGAGAATCAGTGCCCTTGGCTGTCCTGGTGGGTGGAGGCAGTGGGTCTGGGGGAAGAGCCTCTCCAGGGCTCTGAGCATCAGCAGGTCCCGGATGAGCCCACTGGCCAGGGCAGGCCAAGTCCCCACTGAATTTGAGTTCAACTTGCTCACTTGCCAGGAACCCGATCAAGTCAGGGTTCCCTTCTGACTTCCGCTGGTCTGTGTGCCCCTAGAGGGTAGGACTCCGTTTTTTGTCTCTGTGTTTTTAGGAGCCTGTGCAAGTTTTAAAGCCATAACTGTTCCTTAAATGCCTTGCTCTACTGAAAGACAAAAGAAAAGAAGGGTGTAGGCACTGGATCTCGTCTGCCTGCCCTGAGACTCCACGGTGGGCCGGTGCCCTGGCCCCTGACCCATCACTTGACCCATCATTCCCCAGCAGCCTCCCGTTCAGTGGCTCTCTCTCCGGCTGCTTAGTATCCTGGGTGGCCGGTGGGGACAGGCCTGACCTGCAAAGTGAGGGGGCTGGGGGCTTCCCGCCCAGGTCTGTGACGCACACCAGCTGGGACGCTTGACCCCGCCCCGTCCCTTTGCCTGCACCTTCGTCTTTGTGTGACCTCCAAGATCACCTCCAGCAAGGCCATTCTGCCACTTTAGCAAGCTCTGTGTGTGTGGATGTGTTTATGCCTGACGGTCAGCTTCTTCACCAGAGAACTAAAATTTTTACCGCTCTGTTAATAAACAAGTAAATATTCTGACCTATTTTTCAGTAGAGCGAAGTTCTGGAATTTCAAATCACTGGATCCTTCTTTTGTTGTCCTTCTGTTGCCCCTGGGATGAAAGAAAATAGATTACGGTTGGGGAAGAGGAAGAAGCTAGGAGGAAGAATTAATTAAGTGCATTCATTCACAGAGACAGCCACACAGTCAGGTTTAGGTAATTACGTCCCACATATAATTCTGAATCTCTCTTTGTGTTTCCATTGGGGGAAAAAATTCTGTGTTTAAAGTAATTTAATTACCTAAATATTTTTTAGGTAAGGGCTTTATGTTACGGGGGGCAGTGGTGTGGGGCAGAGAAATGTCCCCTCAACAATCATCTGTGGGCCGACCTTCCCCCATCAGCGGGTGACCTTGGCACTTCCTTGGTCCCACTGGCACCTGTCTGGTCGTAAAACGAAGAGCATGGCTCTGTTGCCAAAAGGTTGAAGAGACACTGTTAAGACACTGAAGGGACAGCGACCATGAGTCAAAGAACATTCTGGAAGCTTTCCTATGTCAGTTGAATTTTAAGAGTGTCTGGCAAACGTTATCTGACGTAGCAAGGCAGACTGCTTAGTAATGAACTCTGATTCAAGTAATATTTATTGAGCTCCCATATAATTTAGGCACTTTGCTATGAAGAGATTAAATTATTTCACATTGAGTTAATTTGTTAACATTCATTAACTACATTCACTATCATAAACCAGCATTGTTAGCATCCCTGGCTCATTTAATTAGCCAAGTTTAACGTCCCTGCTTTTCTTTTGGAGACATTTCAGAAGCTCCATCAAACATTGACTGGTGATTTTTTCCTCCACAAATGCTCCTCGATAACTTCCTTGTCGGCCTGTGACCCCAGCACTGTCCTGTTTTCTCCTGGGATGACAGAGCAAAGACCCAGCTCTGGAGACGTGACAAACACAGCTGGGCCTGGAAGCTGGTCACTGTCCACGGCTAGCACTGCCCGATCCAGAAGGGCTAAAGGCAAAGCCTCCTGCTGCAGCATTGTTTTTTTAAGTGTGGATTTAAATATATCTACATAGGGCCCATCCTCTCAAGTTCAGGAGCCCTCCTATCTTAAAATGGCAAGGACTATCTTACATTTTTATTTTGCTGACCAGCCCTCAAAGATGAGCTGGTGACCCTGTGGAGAAGAACTTGCCAGGGAAATCTGACAATGAGTTCACCACTTGGGAAGTTTTCATGGCTTCCGGTCACATAGGCCCTGCCTCGCCAGCTCCTTGGTGGGAGGTGAGTTTCGTGTGTCAACTGGGCTGGGAAGTGGGGCCTAGGTGTTGCCATGAAGGTATTTCTTGGATGGGATCAACATGTGAACCGGGAGACTTTTAGGAGGGTGCACGACCTGCCAGCACGTGGGTGACTTCATCCACTTGGTTGAAAAACTCAGCAGCAAGGATTGAGGTTTCCCAGAGAAGAAGAAGAAATTTTGCCTCAAGACTGCCACGTAAGGAGCCTGCCTGAGTTTCCAGCCCAGTGCCCTGTGGAATTCAGATTCAAGATGGAAACATTGCCTCTTTCCTGGATCTGTAGACCACCTGCCCTACACACTCAGACTTGCCAGCCCTGCAATCTTGTGAGCCAGTCCCTTAAAATAAATCTTGCTTTGTCTCCATCTATAGAGACATATATGCACATATGGTCACATGTCACGTGGTCATGGGGCTGCATTATGAAATTGGTGTCATCGTGTGAGCATCTCAGAGTGACCTACGCAGACCTGGACGGGGACGTGGTCCAGTCTCGCGCTCCAGGCTGCAAGCATGCCCAGCACCTTACTATAACGGGTGCTGGGGGCAGCTGCAACACTCTAGCATGGATTTATATATCTAAACATGTCCAGACAGAAAAGGCACAGCAAAAATACCAAAAATTCCCCAACACAGCAAAAATGATAACAGAGCTTGTGGGACTGGAAGCTGCTCCTGGAGTCAGGGAGTGGTGAGCACAGGGGATGGCCACGGGCACTACTGTGCACAGAGACTTTACAAATTCTGTACACTTAGGCCACACTAAATTTATTAAAATATATTTTTCTGTTTTTGAAAATAAATGAACCTTGGGTTACTGTAACTATTTCACTTCATAAACTTGTTATTATTTTTTAACTCTTGTCATTTTTGTTTAGCAAGCCCAGGCTGGGCTCGAACCCACCAGCCCCAGTGCCTGGGGGCTGGCATTCTAATCATGGAACTACGAGTGCCCAGGTCAAACTTTTTGACTCTTGTAATAACATTTAACATAAAACACAAACACACAGTTGGTCTTAGCCATCATTTCAACTCTGGTTTTATCTTA
>CAUYTI010114420.1:0-29245 GCA_963575145.1 Galago senegalensis | reverse complement strand
GACCACAGGTGCCTGCCACAACACCCGGCTATTTTTTGGTTGCAGCCGTCATTGTTGTTTGGCGGGTCCGGGCTGGGGATTCGAACCTGCCACCTTAGGTGTACGTGGCTGGCGCCTTAGCCGGTTGAGCTATAGGCGCCGAGCCGACCTAAGAGTTTCTTTCTCCTCTCCTGTGAACCTCCTTGATGGCAAGAACTGTCTTTGATGGTGGCTTTCTCAGAATTAGAACAGGGCATAGACAGTGGGAAGTGCTGGGCAAATGGGACTCAACTAACTGACCTAGGAGACAAATGTACTGCTTTGAGGACTTTGGACTACATTGTCCCCAGAGGTAACTTCACAGTAGCCCACCAAAAAGCTCTGACTTTCTGGAACCACACTTTAGTGGAACAACTGAAGAGATGAAGGAAGTCTGGGTTCTGGTCCCTGCACAGTCACTTATTAGCAGTATTACCTGATTAGCAACTAGCAATCATCTCCCTGTGCCTCAGCTTTCTTGTCTACCAGGAGAGGGTGATGGTCCCACAGATTCACAGGGTTGCCTTGAAAATTGAATGAGATCATGGGTGTGCAGGCGGTAAAAACATCTTGAGAAAGGTCTTTGAGACTTATACAGAGGTAAGAAGTTATTAATAGCCTTATTATTATTCCTACCCAGAATGCCCATGGAAAGGCAGCATGTGGCAGCCCCAGCCCCCGCACCCCACCCTTCCATACTATTTCTGTACCTGGAAAGCAGGTTCTTGGAGGGATAGTCCCAGTTTTGCCACTGTGGGGGGAAGAAGGTGAACATCCAGCAGACCTGCCTCCTCTGCCTCTCCAGCCTGCCCCTTCCTGGGGGCTCCCCCAAACCCTTTGGTTTAGAAAGCATGCTGAAAATGGCACAGCAGCCACCTGGAGGGCTGCAGATGGCATCTTGTCTCTGTCACTTCTCTGTCATGGTGCTGGTGAGGTTTGAGGTGACCATTCCAGCAAGTCAGGACATTTGGACTAAATCCTGGGCTAACCTGTCTCCCTAGGGACCTCTGACCCACCTTCTTCAGATCCGCTTGATTCAGAGTCCAATCAGGCCCGGGGAGAAAAGCAAGTGCCCTTCATTCCTCTCGTGCATTTCTGAGTAAGGGTGGGCAGGTCAGGGCGGCTCAGCCTGTCTCTCTTCCCACTTTTCTTCCCATGGCTACACCACTACCTGAGCCCACCATACCTGGAGAGTGGAGAGCTGTGGGTGGGAATGGGAACAAACCTTGGCGTTCCTCCTCCCCCACATGGCTCACCTCCTTGCTGTGCAAGTGTGATGCTTGTGGGCATCTGCTGGCCTGTGCCAGGGAGCAGCAACAAGAAACAGGTGGCCCAGAGACAAGAGAAGGGGAAATCCAGAGGGTGGGCTGTGAGGATGAAGCCGCTCTCCATAAGGTCCTGGAGTCAACATCTATGTTTGGGCAGTGAGCAGAGGACTCCTGACCTCCCTGACCCTGGGCTCTAACCCAACCTACGAGTATCCATGTGAGAGCAGAGCACATCCATACAAGTGGGTCTTCCCTGGCTTTGTAGATAATCAGTCTTAGGCTCAGCAAAGCAATGGGAACAAGAGAGAAAAAGCCCAAGGAGTATGTCTAAGGTCCAGGAAAGGCTAGAATCTGGGGTGAGGTCTTAGGCCAAGTGCCACCAGCCCTGTCCAGGGCTCTGTCCTGGAGGAGGAAAACCAGGAGCAGCTACCGCCAATCCCATGCGGATGATCCAGCCGCAGTCTGGCTGCTTGAGGAGATCTCCTAACTCAGCTTAGCTCCCCCTCCCCACTCGGCCAGCCAGGTCTGCTGCTGCTCACTTAAAAAGCTGCCCTCAATTCTATCTTTAGCTGTGGCTGCTGGGAGCCTGAGTGACAGGCAGGGTGGGGGCTTGTGCTGGGGTGGGGAAACTTTGCAGCTACCAGGTTTCCTGAGAAGGTTGCATTGACTGCAGGGAGCAGGGCCTGTGTCACAGTCATTGCTGAATCTGAGCCCAGCGTGATGGAAGGCACAGAGCTCCACTGACACTGGCAGGATGGATGGATAGACGGATGGATAGATGCATCCATGCATGCATGAGCAGAAGCCCTGAGGAGAGGATGAGAGACTGGCCAACTGGTCCACTGACCAAGGCATGGATCTTGAAGGAACCCTGTGTGGTCTTGGGCAAATGGCTTCCTCTCCTGGCCTCCGTTTAATCATTTCTAACAGGGGAATAGATAAGTGGTCATCAGGCTACCTTGATGGATGCCCCCCCCCCCCAGGAACAAGAGGCTTCTACTGGTTTGAGATGGAAGGAAGGAAAGTGAGGGTTGCCAGGGTTCTCCTGGCCTTCCCATCAAGGCAGGGGTCATGTTATCAATCCTGAATACTGAGCCTCCAGGTAAGAATTCTGTTAGACAAAGGGTCCTGTGGCTAAAGACTGTGACAACCACTGGGTTAAACAATCTTGAATGTTTGTTTCTTCAGCTTCTAGGAGCCCTGGGAATGTTTGGGTCACTGTGCCTGGCTCCAGGGCCACTTCTAGAATTAACACAAGTTTTACTGGAGACAGGAAATGAAGAACCCCAGCTTATACCTTTCTTTCTTCTCTCTCAGAAACCTCTCACACTGGATAAGGGAGAATTCCTTGGGCCCTGGTGCCTGCAGACTATTTCTAGACTACTGGCTTTGGGTGTAGGGGTGGAATTATTTTCTCGTTAATGAGTCACCTTGCTATTTCCTTTTAGAACCTTGAGTGAATCCCACCTTGTCCTCTCTAGGACAAGGGTCCTGGCTGAGGGCATGGTGAGTATTGGGTCCTAAGATGAGGGTTGAGAAGGGGTGTCTAAAGTGGCTCTGCTCCCACCCACCTGCCCCAAGTGGTGGCTCAGTGCCTTCTCAGTTGTGGGTGAGGTGCAGGTGGCTCAGATTATGAAGTTGTCAGATCCCCATGCCAGCCCCAACCACCAGAGCAGCTCACTTCCCCAAGTACATCCAGACTTGGCCAAATGAAATTGCTGCTTGCAGCAGGTGGCAAGAATAGCCTATCAACTGCCTTTCATCAGGACTGATATGAAAATCCCCTATCTGGTTGATAAAACACCAGCAGACTCCCAGGCAGCCAATTATTTTTTTCAACAAGAGAAAGCAGCCAGGTGGCGCCTGTGGCTCAAAGGAGTAAGGCGCTGACCCCATATGCTGGAGGTAGCGGGTTCAAACCCAGCCCTGGCCAAAAATTGAAAAAAAAACAAAAAACAAAAAAAAACCTCTTGCCTTGGCTCAGTGCCTGTGGCTCAAGTGGCTAAGGCGCCAGCCACATACACCCAAGGTGGTGGGTTTGAATCCAGCCTGGGCCCACCAAACAACAATGACGGCTGCAACCAAAAAATAGCTGGGCATTGTGGCGGGCGCCTAGTGGTCCCAGCTAGTTGGGAGGCTGAGGCAGGAGACTCACTTGAGCCCAGGAGTTGGAGGTTGTGAGCTGTGATGCCACGGCTCTCTACCCAGGGGGACAGCTTGAGGCTCCTGTCTCAAAAAAAAAAAAAAAGAAAAAGCGAAATGCCCAAGAAAGGATGAGGAGTGATGGGCTGAGGGGAGGCCCTTTTGGGGCCGTGGGAGGATGGATTGGAAGGGGCTGATGGCAGAAGAGTGACTCGAATCCCCAGCCAGGTGGAGGGGAGACAGGAGCTGAGCCCAGGTGGGGCTGGGGAGGAGACAGTGAAGCAGGGACAGTTCAGAAGAAAGTGCCAGGAGAGGGCCATGGAGTTGGGATCCATCCCTTGCTATTAGTTCAGAGGTGGGGGAGGCCTCAGCACAGCAGAGCTTTCGTCTGGGGTCCCTAGGGGGCATCTAGTGACTGACCAGCACAGGGACTTGGACAGCAGCTTGAAGTACAGAGGGGCAGGAGCCCAGGGAAGGAGGCTATGGCCAGGCAAGGAGGCCTGCAGTGGAAATAGAAGTCTGGCCCACCAAGCAGCCCATTCTTTCCCTGTCTTACCTCTGCAGAGGTCCTCAAACTTTTTAAACAGGGGGCCAGTTCACTGTCCCTCAGACCATTGGAGGGCCGGACTGTGGGCCTCAGGACGAGTTGGCTGCTAAGCAGGACAGGCAGTGGCAGCAAAAACACTTGGAGGGCCCGATAAATGTCCTAGGTGGGTTGCATGTGGCCCACGGGCCCTAGTTTGAGGATGCCTGTCTTAGAGGCATGGGGTATGACTGGACCGTGGGCAAGTTGCTTTAACTACCATGCACCTCCATAACCTCTCTCTTTAGATGGAGATAACTTTTGACCCCACCTATGTCACAAAGGTGTTCTGATCAAATCAGATTACAGATGTGAAGCTTTTTCTTTTAAAATATTAGAACTGCTTCACAGGTATTATTCCTGGCTAGAAGGCTGAGGTCTGGCGACCAGTTTCCCGCTTCTTCTGGGCTCTTCTTCCTGCTCACATCAACTTGCTCCTGGGAGGCCTCAGGGACTCTGTCTGTCCTTCCTTTGAACTTCCCTCCACCTTCCTTCTCAGGGATATTCTCCTAACACCCCCTCTCTGTCTCCAGCCTTTAGTCTGGCTCATCCTCTGTCACCGAGCTCCTAATAAGGCAAAAGTTCCTGTCTGGACCCCACGCTCTGCCTCTCAGCCCTAGCTTTCCCTACACTGTGGTGGAATCATCATCCTCCCTGCTTAGAAACCTGCCACCTGCTCAGGTGAGCATCCCGCATCATGCCTGGAGTGACTCTATCCACAACTTACCTTTGCCCACTGGCTTCTTCCTGACTGGACCACACCAGGCACCAACCCTGCAGGACATGGCCCGTCTGTAGACAATCAACTTTCTGCTTCTTTCTGTTTCCAAACCATCCCCTCACCCACCACCTGCAAAGCCCTCCCCTTTCTCTCTGATGAATCAAATAAGTATCCTTTGAATAATTGATTATCTCCCCCTCTCCAGGAAACCTCCCCCAAACAACGTCATTGAAATCTTGGCCTCTGTTCACTTGAACACCTTCTGGACTATCACAGGACATCTCTGCACTGTGTGCATATGTGAAGGGTGTCTGTGAGTTCTGTCCAGTCCCTGAGACCCCTGAGGGTCATCTTTCCCAACAGAACTAGACCCACTGGTTCCCCACTGTGAGATTGGTACTGCTGACCTCAATATGTAGGAAGATGACCAGGTCAGGTTTCGTGTCTAAGAAGGTGGCAGGACAGCATCAGGTGCAGAGGCCACAGTGAACTTTATGACAGGGCGACTTCCCAGAGCCTTTTCATGTAACCATGGCCATGTGGCATCCTCCCCTAACCCCAGTCTAGGGCACTCATCACCTGGGATTGCAGATGAGGGGCAGACATTGTCACCTGAAGGGCACTCTGGATTGGTTGAACATTGCCGAGGGATAAAGGATCAGGGGCTACTTGCATGCCCAGATTCAGCTCAGCACATAGTCCTGACCTATTTTGTGGCTTTAAATTCAGAGATGCCAAGAACAGTGTGTTTTTGCTGCTAAGTCTGGCAGCTTAACCCACAGTAACCTTTAGGTGCTTTCCAACCCTGCAATTTCTTTGCTTATTGTTCTGGTTGGAAAATGAAAAGCCCTCTCTGCCAGCAATTAATTTACCAAAATAAACAAGATTTCTGTTTTTCGTGACAAAGACAGTCCCTGAATGCCAATCTTAGGGCTGCCAGATTGCAATTTCAAGTGGGTGCCGCCAGCGCGGTTACAACTTGCAGGTGATTTATTGAGAAGGTTATAAGAAAAGGAGGAAATGCAGTCAAGTGGGAATGGAGACAAGTGCTGTCCAGGGGTTCTTGTACTCATCTCTAACTCCTCTGGCAAGTCTCTGCTCTCGCCCTGCTACCTTCCTTTGCGGTTTCTTCTTTCTGCAGATGATTCTTGTTTTCTGTTCTTTTCTATTTGGCTTACTTCTAGCCCCTTCCTGACGTGGTGTAGCTTGGCTGGCCCCCGCTTCCAAACAACATCACTGCCTGCTGGTCTTATAAGCATTTGCCATTCAGGGCTCTTAGCTCCTTAACCTTTTGCCTGTAGGTCCTGTCCCTTCATTTGAGAGCTGCTACTGGGCTGGGCGTGGGGGCTCACACCTATAATCCTAGCACTCTAGGAGGCCGAGTTGGGTGGTTGCTTGAGCTCAGGAGTTCGAGACCAGTCTGAGAAAGAACAAGACTCTGTCTCTACTAAAAATAGAAAAACTAGCCCAGTGTTGTGGCAGGCTCCTGTAGTCCCAGCTCCTTGGAAGGCAAAGACAACAGGATCACTTGAGCCCAAGAGTTTGAGGCTGCTGTGAGCTATGATGCCATGGCACTCTACCTAGGGTAATGGAGTGAGACTCTGTCTGAAAAAAAAGCTGCTGGGTGGCGCCTATGGCTCAAAGAAGTAAGGCACTGGCCCCTTAAGCTGGAGGTGATGGGTTCAAACCCAGCCCCAGCCAAAAAAAAAAAAAGCTGCAAAATCAAGACAGCAGATGTAACCCACTCCTTCTTCTGCCATGAACTGAATAGAATAGGGACACGATGTGTTTGTTGGAAATGGAGGAGCCAGGTGTGGACCTGAGACACAGAGATACTGAGAGCAGGAAACATTTGCTCAGATAGGTTGAGTGGGGATGCAGGGGGAGGTTGGAGGTGAGGCTCTGAGTGGCACCACACAGGGACCATTAGGGATTACATCTCTTTTGTTTTATTTATTTTAGAGACAGAGTTTCACTTTGTCACCCTCAGTAGAGTGCCATGTTGTCACAGCTCACAGCAACCTCCAGCTCTTGGGCTTAGGTGATTCTCTTGCCTCAGCCTTCTGAGTAGCTGGGACTACAGGCACCTGCCACAATGCCTGGATATTTTTTGGTTATAGTTGTCATTGTTGTTTGGCGGCCTGGGGCTGGATTCGAACTCGCCAGCTCAGGTGTATGTGGCTGGCGCCTTAGCCACTTGAGCTATAGGCGCCGAGCCAGGGATTATGTCTCTTTTGTCTCAGCCTTTGCTGAGAATCCAATCCCTCTAATCACTACACCCAGTCACCACCACTGCTCTCCCAGGCTCAGCTCATTAGTTTGTTAGGTAGATTAGGAGAGAAGAGAAAAGGCCCACTAGTCTTCCTCAGACACCTACTCCTCCAATTTCCTGCTTCCTACTGCCGACCTCTGAGACCTTCGCTCTTGAAGGCTGTCCAATGTGGATGGTTATCCAAGGCTGTCCAATGTGGATGGTTATCTTTCTCAAGATTTATCTACTCTCATCCCAGGGATTCCCTGGGCCAGACAGAAAGTGTTTGCTGCACGTGGTTTCATCAAGGTGCCTAGTATTATAAACAGACACAGTTCTGTCTTTACAAAGCTCCCAGTTGCTCCTAGAGTCAAGGTAAACACAGATAACAGTGGAACGTGAAGAGAAAGTAGAGAATAACTTCCCTAAGTTCTCTCCGTATGCGCTGCCTTCATCTCACCCTGGTTACTCCCCCGTTGTCTCCCTCATAGTCCTGTCCCAGACGGAGGCTCTTGATCTATCAGTAGATCCTCTGCAGAGAGGCAGAGTAGTGGTCCTGACTCTCTAGAGGAGTGGCTTGGCAGAGGAATCTTGTTCATAAAATCTAATTAACATTTTACAGACTAGACTAAGAGTGAGTTGTTTGCTATGGATTCAATTCAATACTTAAAGTGCAACTGCAACGCACACAGGGCATTCTGCTAGGCCTTAGCAGGAAGGGTGAGAGGGACAAAAATGAACAGGAAGATCCCCCTCTCAAGAGCATGGATTTCTAAAGCCTCTATGCATATCGGATCCTTTGGAGTATACCAAATTGAGGTGCTGATGGATCTCAGATTCTTTCCAGGAAATACCGTTGAAGGCATACCATTATCGTCTTCAAAATCTCGTGTGAGTTTTTATAATCATATGAAATTTGTATTCTACTCTATGTCAGTGTTGGTTTTAATATAACTGATCTTACTTTTCCTTAACTCCATACTCCTCAAAGGCTACTTATAAGAATGAAGCATCAGGAGAGTGGGGTAATTTTATCCTGTGTTTTATATCCCCAGCATACTGGTGATCTTACACCCAAGGACAAAGGTACTCCTGATATAGGCACTCAATACCTATTTAGTGATTTCAGAACCCTGAGAAATAGGCAGCACCTGTGGCTCAAGGATTAGGGCACCAGCCCCATATACAGGAGGTGGTGGGTTCAAACCCAGCCCTGGCCAAAAACTGCAAAAAGAAAAAAAAGAAGAAGAACCCAGAGAGGATTGAGACAGCAGGGCTTTGGAATTTCCCTTCCTTCTGAAACTATCTCTTAGATATGACCTTGCCAAGCAGCTTCAAACTTTTCACTTTTCCCTCTTTGAACTTCTTTTTTTTTTTTTTTGAGACAGAGCCTCAAGCTGTCCCCCTGGGTAGAGTGCTGTGGCATCACAGCTCACAGCAACCTCCAACTCCTAAGGATTAATTCTTAATTAATCCTTAGCTGGTTGAGCTATAGGCGCCGAGCCCCTCTTTGAACTTCTAATCCTTCAACTCTCCTGGTCTGGGACATCCCTTCTCTGGCTCAACTTCTTTCTGTGCCTTTCCTAGGAGGCTTCCCATTTAGATCTGGTTCTGGGTTTTGTTTTGTTTTGTTTTTTATATCTGGTCCCTGTTTTTGCATTTGGCTTTGCTTTTGGTTTTTGGGTTTTTTTTTGAGACAGAGACTCAAGCTGTCCCCCTGGGTAGAGTGCTGTGGCATCACAGCTCACAGCAACCTCCAACTTCTGGGCTCAAGCAAGTCTTCTGCCCCAGCCTCCCAAGTAGCTGGGACCACAGGCGCCCGCCACAACGCCCGGCTATTTTTTGGTTGCAGCCGTCGTTGTTTGGCGAGCCCGGGCTGGATTCAAACCCACAACCTTAGATATATGTGGCTGGTGCCTTAGCCACTTGAGCCACAGGCACCGAGCCTTTGCTTTTGGTTTTGAACATATAACCATTTAGGCCCAAGACAAATGGTGGCTAAAGGGTCATTAATAATTCCATTAATTAATTCTATCAAAAACCATTTATTGGCCACCTGCTCCTTAGACCAAGATCTATTCCAAACACTGAGAATAAAGAGATGGGAAAAAGAGAATTGCCTCCCCCAATGATTCCCTTAAGTGACTGGGAAAGATATTGATCTAATAATCATACCTGTATGGAATGAAGGGAGAAAAAGGGTGCTATAAGGGGGCAGTGCCTGTGGCTCAAAGGAGTAGGGTGCCAGCCCCATATGCCAGAGGTGGTGGGTTCAAACCCAGCCTCAGTCAAAAACTGCAAAAAAAAAAAAAGGGTGGTATAAGAATGTGTAGGAAAGTATTGGATCTGATCTGGGAAAGGGGAAGGCAGTCAGGGAAGGCTTCCCTGAGGAAGAGACATTGCAGCAGAATGGAGATGAGGTAGGGCAGGAGCCATGGGGGAGCATACTAGGCAGAAGAGCAGTGTGTGTAAGAGTTCCCTGGCTGGCA
Organism: Galago senegalensis; assembly: GCA_963575145.1. NCBI lineage: Eukaryota > Metazoa > Chordata > Mammalia > Primates > Galagidae > Galago > Galago senegalensis. Next base: position 19,773 of record CAUYTI010114420.1, on the reverse strand, counting down.
GAAGGGAGTACACCCATCTCAAAGAACTGAAAGAAGATCACGTGGCTGGAGCATGGACAGATAAAGGTGTAATGGTCCACGTGGGGCTGGAGTGTCACTGGCAGGGGCAGATAATTATAGCAGGGTATGCGAAGGCTGTCCAGAAAGTTTCTGATCATGTAATATGAAAAATAGAGGATAAAACTGAACATGCTTACTCAGTTCCAGAGTACAGTAAGCAGGAGGAACTTGAAATAAAACCAAATTAACCAAGGTTAGCAATTCGGGAGGCAGTAAATTCACTGTAATAAATATTCAAAAAACTCAGATGGTATGTTTGCTGAGTGAATGAAAGAATGGAGGAAGGATAGATGAATAAAGATCAGTATTAGGTGTCTCCATTTCCAGCATGCTCCAGGCAGAAGGCTGACCTGTACATGTGGCTGTCAAGGCATTATCCCATTGGATCATAGTGATGGTGTGCTGCTAGCCTCTCCCATTAGACTCTGGACTCCTTGAAGGCAGGGGCCATGCCTTCCTCATTTTTTTCATCCTCAGCACCCAGCACAGTGTCTGGCACCTAACAGGTGCTCAGCAAGTATTGGTTAAAGAAAGCCACACTTCCTTGTCTGTGTAAATTTATTTCGACTGCATGATGATCAGAATGACAGAAGCATACAGCTGCCTAAGACTTCTATACCCTCAGAACTAATAGCAAATATTTCTGGAGAGCCAGCTGCACCACGGGTCTGTTTTATAGCCAAAGAAAAGCATTTAGGGAGTCAGTCTCAACCTTGTTCTTTTGGTGATCAAACCCAGGGCCTTGTTTTTCTTGTGGAATTTTCTGTGGGTGTGCCCAGCTAGCTCAGCCAGCTCATCAGGCCAACGGGAACTAAGTAGGAAAATCCAAAGGATTAACTGCTAGTCCCCTGCACCAGCCTATGATATTCATATTCTCTGTATGAATATCCTTTGTATTTCCAAGTTACAAGTGCACACCCATCATTTCCTTTTGTCTACACAATGCCTTTATGAGCTATTTAACTAAAAGAGGTTAAATGATTCATCCAAGGTCACATGGCAAATCAGTCAGGCCCAGAGGCTTTGTCTCCTACATTCCACAGTCTCACTCTCTACCCCAGCGCTTTCCCCAGTACTCACTTTGAAAGAAGCCTTTCGGTGGCCCCGGTCTGGGAGATGCTCCATGTTGCTCTTTGGGCCTTGTTCCTGCGGAGCTGAGTGTTGGTGAGCCCTGGTGGGAAGCTGAGTGGGCCTGCCAGGGGCTGCAGAGAGTCAGTGCATCAGGGGGAGAGGGATGCATAAGCCAGATCTGCTTTCTGCTGCCCTCCCAGAAGCAACCGGATACAACTTGCAGCTACAGAGCCATCATTGTGACCCAGACGGGAGCAATCGGGAGGGAGAGGCTGACTGAACTGCAGACAGACAGCAGCTAGGAGGGGAGGTGGAGCCATTTCTGCCTGAGCCCAGGGCCAGGGAACCTTCAGGCTAGAGACAAGCTAGTGTTGTCAATGAGTCCTGTAGACATGACAGCTAGCTTTTCGAAGATATGAGCCAGGTTTTGCTCTAGAGCTGCCCACTCAGGATAGAGTACTACTGTGCCCTTCTTGAGAAGAATGATACCCAGACAACAGTTACTCTTCCCTCCCTCCCCTTTGAAGACAAGCTTGCTAGTAGGATTAAATGCTCTGATCCAAAACCTAAAGAAAAATAGTATTTTTCCCTATTAAAAATGTATTAAATAATTGCTGAGTGCTGAGTTCTAGGCATTTACTTAAAGATGGAGGAGTAGTCCCTAGCCAGGAGCCGTGGCTCACATCTGTAATCCCACCACTCTGAGTGGCTGAGGCAGGTTGATTGCCGGAGTTCAGGAGTTTAAGACCAGCTTGTGCAAGAGCAAGACCCCATCTCTATTAAAAATAGAAAAACTGAGGCAGGAGGGTTGCTTGAGCCCAGTAGTTCAGGGTTGCTGTGAGCTATGATGACGCCATGGTACTCTACTTAGGGGGACAGAGTAAGACTATCTCAAAAAACAAAACAGAAGAAAAGACCAGGGTGGTGCCTGTGGCTCAGTGAGTAGGGCACCAGCCCCATATACTGAGGGTGGTGGGTTCAAAACCGGCCCCGGCCAAACTGCAACAAAAAATAGCCGGGCATTGTGGTGGGCACCTATAGTCCCAGCTACTCAGGAGGCTGAGGCAAGAGAATCACCTAAGCCCAAGAGCTGGAGGTTGCTGTGAGCTGTAGTACCACAGCACTCTATGGAGGGTGACAAACTGAGACACTGTCTCTAAAAAAAAAAGACCAGTCTCTATTCTCAGGATGTTTACAATCTAGTAGGAAGGTAAGCTGGCACACAAAAATAATATGTAAGAAAAAATGTGGCTAAGTGTCACAAAGAGAGGATTAGAATCTGGCTTAATGAAGGCAAACCAGAGTGGGGCATGTGGGAGGCCTTTAGTCTTGAAGGTGGAATTAAATTTGGAAGGCAAATGCAAGGCAATTGCCTGTGATTCCAGGCCACCGAGCAGTTTCCATGGTTGAAACATTCCTTTTTTATCTAGGGTGGAAATAATAATATTACCCACCTTTCTCAGGTACTTATTACATGTGAGGCACTGTGCTTTGCACCCAACGCATCATGTCACCATTAGAATTACCCTGAGGTAGGTATTCTTGTCATCCTACTTCACAATTAATGAAATTAAGACCTGGGCTTAGTTCCTTTTGTGTTGCTTTAAAGCAGTGGTTTACAACCAGTGTGCCATGAAAGGGTCTTAGGTGGGCTGTGAACATTTTGAAAGATCATTAATTAAATTATTTTTGAGGCCAGGCTCAATGGCTCACACCTGTAATCCTAGCACTCTGGGAGGTCGAGGTGGCTGGATTGCCCTGAGCTCACAGGTTTGAGGCCAGCTGGAGCCAGAGCGAGACCCCATCTCTAAAAAAAAAAAAATAGCCGGGCATTGTGGTGGGCACCTGTAGTCCCAGCTACTTGGGAGGCTGAAGCAAGAGAATTGCTGTGCCCAAGAGTTGGAGATTGCTGTGAGCTATGACACCATGGCACTCCACTGAGGGCAACAAAGTGAGAGACTCCATCTCAAAAAAAAAAACACTATTTTTGAAGGAAGTTCAAAGTACAATAAGTATATTTTTTACTCTGTTTTTTGATCAACTAAAGTGTGTTGTGAGGTAAAAGAGATTGAAAACACTGCTCTAAAAAAAACTGCCCTAAAAGAACACTCAAAACTGAGTATTTAAAACTAGGTATTTTATAAGGTTACCTGGGGCCTGGTTCTGTAGCTATATGAGAAGCATGGCCCCTGGCGAGGGCATCAGGGAGCTTCCAATCAAGGGAGAAAGTGAACGGAAAGCAGGTGTCCCATGGCAAGAAAGAGGGCAGGTGGCTCAGTGGGTAGGGAGCTGGCCAGATGCACCGAGGATGGTGGGTTTGAATCTGGCCAGGGCCTGCTAAACAACAATTTAAAAAAATAGCTGGGCATTGTGGTGGGCACCTGTGGTCCCAGATACTTGGGAGGCTGAGGCAAGAGAATCACTTCAGTCCAAGAGTTTGAGGTTGCTGTGAGCTGTGATGCCACAGCACTCTACTGAGGATGGCACAGTGAGACTCTGTCCTCCCCCCCCACCAAAAAAAAGCAGAAGAGAGAGGAGGGGGTGCCTGAATTCTTTTAAACAATCAGTTCTCTGTTAAACTAATAAATCAAGGACTCAGTAGGTACTGCAGGGAGGGCACCATTCATGTGGGGTCTGCCCCCATGACCCAAACACCTCCCACTAGGCCTCTTGGTTGGAGATTACATTTCAACATGAGATTTGGGCTTGGTGCCTGTTGCTCAGCAACTAGGGTGCTGGCCACATACACTGGGGCTGGCAGGTTCAAACCTGGACCGGGGCCTGCCAAACAACAATGAACAACTACAAAACAGCTACAAAAAAATAGCCAGGCGTTGTGGTGGGCACCTGTAGTCTCAACCACTTGGGAGGCTGAGGCAAGAGAGTCTCTTAAGCCCAAGAGTTTGAGATTGCTGTGAGCTATGACACCATGGCACTCTACTAAGGGTTACATAGTTAGACTCTGTCTAAAGAATAAAACAAACAAACAAAAACCCATGAGATTTGGAGGGGTCAAACATCCAGACCATATCAGGCCTTAAGAGATTAAGGTACTTATCCAAAGTCAATCAGCAAGGAAAAGTTGGAGGTGAGATATAAACCTAGATTATATTGAAAAATTTCAATGTTATAGAAATTTATAAACAACTACTGCTTCCAAAAGTGAAAGCCTCTCCACAGATTCTGGGGAAACACTCGATTGTCCTGTGGAGCAGTCCAAATTCTGGTGGTATTTCTCTCTCTCTGGTGCCAGCCTTCTAGACTCTTTTTGGCTGAGACCAAAAACTCCAGGCAGGAAAAAGACAAGATTAGGAGAGAAAATGTCACACAGCTCAGAATTCTAGAGAATCAAGTGAAAGTTTCCCGGACCAAACATGAGATCGTCTTAAAATCAAATGTCTTGGGTTCAGTCTCAGACCTACGCCCCTCTAGCCTTCAGAGATTTTCCTCACCCTCACAGTGTAACTGCAAGATCAGTCTATGTCTGCTTCCCTGTGGTGTTCAAATTTCCCTTCAGTGTCTCAATGAATCATAAACTGTTAGTCCTCCCAGAGGCTTTAGAGATTATCCAGTCCAATCCCTTCAGTTTATACATTACACATGAACAGTAGTTAATGGCAGAACCACTAGGATGTTTCTCTTTGCTTCAGGAAAAAAAAAATCAGTTGGATGTGGTGGTGCACACCTGTAGTCCCAGTTACTCCAGAGGCAGAGGCAGGATGATCACTTGAGCCTAAGTGTTTGAGGCTGCTGCAAGCTATGATGATGACATGGCCCTCTAGCCTGGGTGACAGAGCAATACTGTGTCTCAAAAAAAAAAAAAACATCTTACGCTAAACACTGATATAAAAATTATTTCCTTTGATTGCAAAACTCAGAAAAGAATCTTATAGCTTTTGTGTGTGTACAGTGAGAATCTCTGTAGAACCTTTCGTATTTTGATCCATCTGCAGTACCCCCTTTGTGGCAGTGGCATATGGAGGTTAGGGGGTGTAGACAGCAGAGTAGTGCTTTTCTCTAATGCTGAGAACAGGAACTGCTGCTGCTGGCCTGCACTTCTGTTTTCTGATCTGGCACATGAGCTTCTCTGCCATGTTCAAGGCCATCAGCCATCTATTTTGTCTGCCAGGCTACTTCTTGGCCTGACCTTCTAGCAGTCAGAGCTGAGCTGATCTTTTTGTCTGCGTACCTGGGATATATGCTTTGTGGAGAAGGGCCTGCCAGAGGGGAGCCAAGACTTTCCCTCCTAGAGCCCCTGCAGGTGAGGGTAGCAGTGCCAGGTCCATTCCAGAATCTCTTGCACTCACTCTCCATTTGGAACTGTGAACATCTGTGCTTTGTAGCTAGCTCGGGGCAGTAAGCAGGGGACAGGCAGAGGAAAGCCTTCAGAAAGTAGAAAAGGTCACTGCTCTTCTGCCTAGTCACAAGCAGCTGGCCAGGCTACTCAGCCACATTGCTCACCCTCTTTTAACCACCCGTGCAGCCTGGTTTCCTGGGTGCCACCCTCCCTTCCACCCCTGTTTAGGAACCAAACCCCTGGTTTGGAGAGCCTGGTAGGTTCCCATAGCAATGGGCCTTTTAGCTGTTTCCATAGCAACCAACACCCAGACCATTTAGTTGCTAGTCAACTGACAGCTGTAAGTGATTCGGATTCAGCTTAGAATCTAAGGATAGGCTGGGGGATTCTCTTCAGAGAAAAAGACATGACCACCCCAAACGACCCAACTCCTTTAAAGACTTTAAGGTAACACCTGTGGAGATCCAGAGCCACTTGCTACCTTGGGTCACCCAACCCTGCCCTCATGGCCATTCTCTCCACACACACACACACACACACACACCCTCCCCCCCACCCCCCACACAAACAAACTCAATGAGTATCCCAGGCCTTTAGATGGGTGTCTTAACACCCTCCAACTTCTACTTCTGGTTTGTCTCTTTCCAGAAGGACCTTGGGAAAAATGCTTGTTTAATCTGACTCTCACCTTGGCAACATTTTTAGACATGATTCTTTCCTCTGTGACATGACCCTGTCCTCTACCAACTCAGTCATTTCAGCCTTGCTTTTTGGATTATCTGAAGCGAACCGCTAACCTCAAACTGTCTTTTCTTAATCAACCTTACCTATTTCAAGCCTCCCTTCTTTGTCTTGGAGTGTTCTCAGAGAACATTCTGTTTTATCAACCTTTGCAAGGTGTAATCAAGATCATCCTGTTCCTTTAAAAAAAATCAGCTGTGATTTCAAAACCAAATATGTAGAATTTGAAATTACTCCATGCTTATTGGTTTTTAGTAGCCTAAAGATTTGACTGGATGCCAGGCCTTACATTTAACCTTCTCCTAAACTGGGGACACTAGGTGTTGGGTTCCCTTTATTCTGTAAGCAAGGGGGCCCTTCATTACTTTTTTTTTTAGTAACAGCTAGAATCTAAGATTTATCTGCCTTGGAATTCATGTAAAATAAGTTTGGTCTAAGCCTCCAAGGCTTGCCAAGTGGACTAGAAAAGCATGAGCCTGTCATTGGAAAGAGCATGACCTTTTTTATATACCTAAGATGCAGCGCTTCTCACTGTTTAATGACTCAGGAGGGGGGTATCTGTGAACTGTCTGTAGAAGACGACCTTTCAAACTAATCCCCCCTATGGGAGCCCTACCTACCTAGCCTGCTGCTGCAGGCTCACGCAGCCTCACAATGGCTGGTAAATAGTCACAAACTGTGTGTTCCCTTTCTGGTCTGTATTTATACTCTATCTTAACCAGTGTTTCTTCACTTTTTTTTTTTTAATTTTTGAGACAGAGACTCACTCTGTTGCCCTGGGTTAAAGTGCCGTGGCATCATAGGTCACAGCAACCTCAAACTCCTGGGTTCAAGCGATCCTCTTGCCCCTAGCTTTAAAGGAAATAAGTGACATGAGGAATCTTCTGGGAATAGTAGGCAGCAGACACATGAGAACAGAGCTTCTCTAGAGCCCTCAGAAAGTTTCTGCGCAGAAGATAGCCTTGGTTTTCTGGGGAGACACACAGTAGCTACAAGCACCTAACACCATGCCCAGCTAGTTTTTCTATTTTTAGTAGAAATATAGTCTCACTGTTGCTCAGGCTGGTCTTGAACTCTTGAACTCCTGAGCTCAAGCAATCCACCCACCTCAGCCTCCCAGAGTGACATGAGCCATTGTGCCCAGCCCCTCCTTTTTTTGGGCAGTTTTTGGCCAGGCCGGGTTTGAACCCGCCACCTCCGGCATATGGGGCCAGCGCCCTACTCCTTTGAGCCACAGGTGCAGCCCATGCCCCTCCTTTTATCACTCCCTTAAGGAGCCCTTTTAATCCTAATCAACCACCCCATAAATTAAATATCAGATATAATGTATATCTGTTTTGGTATTATATTTATACTTTTATATATTTATAAATAAAACAAAGATTTTTTTTTGTCACCAGGAACAAATCTTCACAAAGCATGCATAACATAAACAACAAAACATTTATAGTTTTACCATTTTATTTGAAGCATAAGTGGGGAGAAGAAAAAGAAATTATCTTAGCAGTTATTTATGTGAATTATTTCCAAAGTAGTTGGAACTACTAGTTCCAACTCAACTAGTCAGTTGTAGCAAAATCAATTTTCCCTGAAGTAGATACTGTTCTTAGCCACAGGCAGTCCTCATTTTGCACAGTAGTGTGGGCATAGGAAAATATAGGGCATGTACCTGTTAGCTTTAAAGGAGATAAGTGACATGAGGAATCTTCTGGGGATAGTAGGCAGCAGACACATGAGAACAGCGCTTCTCTAGAGCCCTCAGAAAGTTCCTGCGCAGAAGATAGCCTTGGTTTCTGGGGAGACATCATCACACTTCAGACTGAACCTTCCGATTTTACTGCTATTTCTAGACAAAGAACAATGTTTCCTAGAGTAATGACTGACATTTAGGGAGTATATTACGTGCCAGAGGGCATTCTAAGTGTTTTACGTGCCTCATCTCATTTCATCCTCACAGCCCTACTATTATTTCTGTTAACAGAGGGAGATAAAGTAATTTCAAGATTGCATTGGCAGTCCTATTAATTGGTAGTCAGGATCCAACTAAAGGCAGTCTGAAGCCAGAGACCACCTTTGGTATTCACACAATTCTGATACAGGGAGGGCTATCCATCTAGACTCAGTGTGATAGGATACACAAAATATTTTCACTAGAAAGTACAGTGGTTGAACGGCTCCTGGCATCACTAGTAAAGCTTGGCTGTTGATAACTTTATTTCTAATCCATTGCTGTCCCCTGGTGGTTTTCCTGGGAAACTCACAGGCCAAAGAAATCCAAGGATCTAGTGAAAATTACTGGGATGAAAAGAACAGGACCAAATGAATTATTTGCTTATAAGCACTTTGTACAAATTCAACTAAGAAAAGAGTTCCTTCCTTTTGCCCCAACCTAACAACAGCTGACCTTCCAAAGTCCATATTATTCAACTCAGTAGTGAATAGGGTTGTATTCCCTGTGCCCTCTAAAAGCTGATTGATAGTATATTGATTCAGCACAAACAGTAAAATGTATGCCCATGATTATATTTGTACTTTCAGAGTAGGAAACTCCAAGATTTAATTAATTTAGCCACTATGTACAACTTCATATTTCCTTTCCTCCACATGACACAGGGCTTCCAAAAGATCACTGTACCCCATCCCAAACTGTATACCCTACTCCCTTACCTGACCTCTCAAATACATTTTCAGGTGTTGCTATTATTCAACAAGGTGAGGCTTGCTATTCCTGCTTCTCTCACATGATTGGTGGTATATAATTGTATAAAATGAAGCAAAACAAGGTAATTTAATATAAAATAGATAAGGTCTAACTGGGAAAAAAGGAGGAAAAGAAGTTTCTGAAAGAGAGTCATGTCTTTGGTGCACCCTGGGACCACAGACCCAGGTGCCTGCTTTCTATAGTTCTAGGGGAATGTACTCTGAAAGAAGGAGGCGACCAGAGCCCAATGCAGAAGACTGATGAGTTTTTATTTATTCAAAGATACATCTCCAGGTAAATAAAGAGGCTGTACGTTAATGTTGTTAAAAAAAAAAGAAACAAAAACCCAAAAAACAAAAACCAAAACAAACATCTGCTAACTTAGCACTGCATTTAATGGAAACCACCAAAGACAGAAAAAGAGACATGAGACATGGTCACTCAACACCACTGGAGAATAAGTCACACTTGTTGAAGCAACAGAGGTGGAGATGTTGTCAAGGGTCACAATACTCAATGAGGCACTTAGAGATTGAGTAACCTGCAGAGGTAATAAATGTCCCAGCTAGATGGGAGTGGAACCCATCCTCCACTGTGAGGGCCCCAACCCAGGGGAAGTTATCTGATATCCCTAAGCAACCTCCTTCAGGTCCTGTCTGATTGCGCCTCCCTTATTCCAACAGCAAAAAACAATGCAGACAATTAAACCTATAGTCCCACTCTCTCTTTTTTCTTTCAACCTTTTCACAAAGAATACTACAAAGACAACAGTTCTGAGCTCTCAGGAAATAGGGTCTTATATGCTTTTAGAAGCTGAGGGGCATAAAACAGCAGTCTTGAAATTCCTTTCATTTTACAGCACTGATTTAATTTCAGGTATGATTTCTCCTCCCTTCCACCCATGCTCTCTTCCTCCCAGATAGACATACTGGCACCAAATAGCTCTAGTCTTTGATCTGTATTGGGATTTTCCAACAGAAGAGAGATTGGTCTTTGTCATCGTGAAGTTCCCACTGCACCGTCAGTTTTATCTGGAAAAAGAGAAAAAGAATTGGGAAAAATGAAAATAGGACCTGACCTCAATCCATAATCGGCCTAACTATGTATCCCATATGGAAACTGTAACAAACTGCCTAATTCTTCATATTTTTCTTCTTAAATCATGCTACCGTGAAGGATGTGGGCACAGTCTATGATCTTAAACTTGAAAGAGTGAACCAAGATATATCTATGATTTGGTGTTAGTAATACCATACACTAACCAGTTAATTTACCAAATATAATTTCTAAAGCAGGCTTGGCGCCTGTAGCACAGTGTGGTTATGGTGCCAGCCACATACACCAAGGGTAGTGGGTTCAAACCTAGCCCGGGCAAAGCTAAACAACAATGATAACTACAACAAAAAAACAGCCGGGCGTTGTGGCGGGCACCTGTAGTTCTAGCTACTTGGGAGGCTGAGGCAAGAGAATCATTTAAGCCCAAGAGTTTGAGGTTAGGGTGAGCTGTGACACCACCGCACCCTACCCTGAGGGCGACATAGTGAGACTGTCTCAAAAAAATAATTTGTTATGTATTTGGCAATCTGACCCAGCTTTTTTCTAACTGTAACCATTAAGAGCAGAGAGTGGAAAAATTACATTCTTAGGTATAAGGAAACTTTCTCATTAGCTGGAAATGTCAACATACAAAGGATGACCCAAACAAGTTCATGGCTATATGAATAATTTCAAGTACAACAACCCCTTGTAGCAATATACTTTCAGTTAACTTCCTTAAACTGCTCATTAGAGATCTCTGTCTTAATTTGTTACAGGTACACTATAACAAATGAGGGGTCACTTCTAATTCTTAATAACTCACTGACACTTTGGGGGGGGGTCTTTTCTTATGTAGACATTAGCTGATCTGTCATCAGTTCCTACCTCTCTTTTGTATTCAAATGTTTCTTCACAATGCAACATTTCAGTGACAATTGATACCCAGATTCTCACTTGCCTTATACGTTTTTTTCAAGGCTAGTATATATTGGCTCAGTGCCTATAGCTCAGTGGCTAGGGCACCAGCCACGTACACTGGAACTGAAGTGTTCAAATGCAGCCCGGGCCTGCCAAACAACAACGACAACTACAACAATAACAACAACAACAAAGCTAGGTGCATGTATTCCCAGCTACTTGGGATGCTGAGGCAAGAGAATCGCTTAAGCCCAAGAGTTTGAGGTTGCTGTGAGCTATGACACCTTAATACTCTACCCAGGATGACATAGTAAGACTGTCTCAAAAAAAAAAAAAAAAAAGACTAGTATGTATTAACTACTCCTTCCCTTAGTGCCCAAGCAGTTTGAGCTGTTTTTCAAATTAAATTAAATTCACTTAAGAGACAATAACTACCATATATTAAGTTCTTATCAGGCCCTGACTAGACACTCTGCATGTATAACTGGGGTTTAGAAATGCCCATGATTATATGGATATTCTGCAAATTAATCTACAAATCTCTCCCTGACCTTTATGGTCTCCAACTCTCCAACATGCTTTAAGCAAAGACTCCCTATATTTGAATATTTTTAGAACGTTCTTTATTTGTTTGGCACTTTTGTTTTTTAAAACAGAATGTTCTGTAATTACTTGCCTTTTCTAGAAAAATAAATGGCCAGATTGTTCCTGGGTTCTACTTGATTTCCTTTCAAGAAATACAGGTCTTTTTTCTTTATGGAAAAAAGTAATCTCTTCATTTCTTCTATTCTTATCAAGATTCGTATCTTTAACACAGGCCCATTTCAGCAGGATCTACCTCATTAGTGCTTGGCCAAAAAAAAGGGAGGTAAAGCTGGGGGCTGTGATCAGAAAAAGGAGAGTGCAAAGAACTACTTCTCTGCCATGAAACCAACAAACTACTGCTCTCTTGCTGATTAATGGACAAAACAGGATTTTCTGATAACAACGCTAAAACACCTGGATCTTGAACTATTTTGTGTTTGGTCCCTCAGTTTTTTTGGGACGGGAGAGAGTCTCTGTCACCTTGGGTGGAATGCCAATGGGATCATAGCTCAAAGCAACCTCAAACTCCTGGGTTCAAGTGACTCTCTCACCTCAGCCTCTGAGTAGCTGGGACTACAGGTGCCCACCAAAATGCCCAGCTAGTTTTTCTATTTTCAGTAGAGACAGGCTAGTCTCAACTCCTGAGCTCAAGCAATCCACCTGCCTCAGCCTCCCAGAGTGCTAAGATTATAGGCGTGAGCCACCACACCTTGCACAGCCTTTGGAATTCTAAACTTAGGCTATAATATTTCTTAGTGGAGTGGTCTTTGTCTGTATTTTAACATCAGAGTCCCAAATTTTTCTACCTGTTAAACAGAGATAATATCACATCTACATAGGGTGGTCATGAAAATCAAGCAAAATATTATATGTAAAAATGGCATCTTTAGGCCCAGACTAACCATCAGGTCATAGTGAAAGAACAGAGGGACACAATGAAAACCCTAACATTCACACCTAGCTCCATTCCCTTGGGAATGGAGACAGCATTCCTGATTGCCAACCCCCATCCCCCATCTCCTGCTGCCCTCAGATTTCTAATCCAGTTCCAAGGTCTCTGGTGTCTTCAACAGTGTCACTTACAGAGGGGTATTCACTCTTCACTGGTAGTTTATTCAGGTAGCTATAGGTCTTGTCTTTTTGGATGGGGCAGGTGATTCCACTCTTACAACCATCAGGCTCAGGAATGGGAAAGGGAACCGAGACACCCATTATGATGCCATGCACAAAGGCTTTGCTACCTTTAGATGGAATATCTAGGAGGAAAAACAGAATCAAATGGTAAAAAAACTCAGCCTATTTTCAAACACTAAATCAAAATTTCAGATATAATCTCAAGCAATAGCATTGCTATGATAGCAAATCATAATGCCTGTACTTCTTAATTTTTAGAGTCTATTTATCTTTGTAGCTGTGCTCATAGCCTAGCACAGTGCAAATATTCACTTCAAACTTAAAAAATTACTGAATCATGCAAAAAGAAGCATCATCGGGAGTTGTTTTCTTTACTCTTCACCTTGCTCTTTATAATTTCTCAGGGGAATCAAAGCTACCTGGATAATTAACCTTATCCAACAATGCAAATAACTTTTGGCAGTAAACTTTCTATTTACTATTTATATCAGCGTCTATCAAAGTATACTGTGTGTCTTAAATGCCATGGTCTGTAAAAAGGTACCCTATAGAAACTTGATAAGATTAAACAGAGGTGCCATTACTTGATAACTTCTACCTTCCATATCAGAAGATGGGCAGGAAGAATAAAGGTATTATAAAATTAGGGCCACCAGAACTATAAGCTATTACAGTATTTTGGAGATTCAGAGAATTGGGTCTACATGTTTCTTTCTGTCTGGGCTGAGAATGACTTTTGCTGAGAAGACTTTTTTTTGGCAGGGGAGGCAGTAGAGGGGCCACGTAGCGTATAGTCCAGGAGAGAAAATAGGAGGGAACAGTTAGAGCTGTCTTTAGGCTTTTGAACAAAGAAATGACAGGAACTTTGAGGTTTCTTATTTGACTGTCTCATCTAGTTCCATAGGATAGAAAATGAGGAAAGGATTCAAGGCAGAAGCCCTGTCCAGAAATAAAGATATCCCATTTGTCTAGATTCTTGGGAACCTGAAGGTGCTTGAAAATGTGGAACAAGAAAGTACCAAGTTCCAATAATATTTATTGAATATTAGAGGAGAAGAAAGTTCAGATTTCTTGATTGTTTCTTAGGTTCCCAGTGGGCTCCTTAAACCTAACAGAGATTGTTAAGTATTAACTGCACCTTTATTTTTAGGCAGGGTGTAAACGTAATAGCTGGAAGGCATACAGTTTGAAATAACATTTTGGAGGAGTTCCAAAGTTTATAGAACTGGGGTCTATGCTGATACTCAGCAGTCTGGAGCTAAACGGAGCTGACATTCCTATAAAAGTTTGCTGTGCAATGTGGCCTATGATAGGATAGAGAAAAGCCAAACTGTTTTCTTTAACCTGTAACCTTAATCTCCCTGTTTCCTTAAAGGGGATCTGGGAGCCATGGACTGGACTCTGGGAAACAGGCATAAGAAGGGTATCTGAGGGCATAGTGAATCCTAACATTTCACAAGTAGGAAGGGAGGTCACAGAATTCCTGATTGCCAACCCCATCCCCAAACATCCCCATGCTCATTCCTATACCGGAGATGTGTGTTATGCTTTAGCATGAATCTGAGGGTAAGAGCTACTTTTACTCACTGCTGGTGAAAGTGACATTGATACTGTAAGACTGTCCTTTGTTCAGCTGGCAGGGCAGTGTGGGGCATGGGCTCACATTCACTTCCTTTATAACTCCAACCGTAGAACCTACAAAAAAAGAAAAATGAATTGGATTAGGATGAAAAATAAACCCCCAAGCTGCCCACCACCTATGGAAAGATGCTCTGCTCTCCCAATGAGGGTGAGTTTGATCTCCTCTGACCCCTTTACTGGGATAGAATCTTTAAGACAAAGTCTACTCAAAAGTCAGAATCTTGATTCACCTTACTGCTGAAATCATAGCCTGTAAATCAGATGAAAAAGGAGCTGGTTGGTTTCTTGACCAAGAGAAAGTTAGTATTTGTCCAAAAAAATAATACCCAGAGATCATATCCACAAAAGATCATATTTAAGAGATTATACAATAACCAAAGAAACTCCAAATGTTCCTAGATTCTTGTCTTGCATTCTTATTGACAAGGAGTCACAATTTAAATTTATTTTATTTTCTTTTTTTGAGACAGAGTCTCACTTTGTAGTCCTTGGTAGAGCGTCATAGCTCACAGCAACCTCAAACTCTTGGGCTTAAGTGATTCTTTTGCCTCAGCCTCCCAAGTAGCTGGGACTACGGGTCCCCCTCGTAACACCCAGCTATTTTTTTGTTGCAGTTGTCCTTGTTGTTTAGCAGGCCCAGGCCAGGCTCAAACCCACCAGCTTCAGTGTATGTGGCCAGCACCCTAACCACTGGGCACAGGTGATAAGCCCACAGTTTAAATTTAAACTTTGAAAATATTTGCTTCAACTTTGCTTCTTTTTTGAGACAGAGTCTTACTATGTCACCCTGGGTAAAGTGCCATGGCATCACAGCTCATAGACACCTCAAACTCTTGCCTCAGCTTCTCAAGTAGCTGGGATTACAGGTGCCACAATGCCCGGCTATTTTTTGGTTGTAGTTGTCATTGTTGTTTGGTGGGCCGGGGCTGGATTCGAACCCACCAGCTCTGCTGTATGTGGCTGGCACTCTAGCTACTTGAGCTATAGGCACCAAGCCCAACTTTGGTTTTGATTAAAATATTCCTGTATCTTCCTTCATGTTCTAGTACACAAATAAGTATGCAAATTTGGTAAGAGTTGTCCACTACTGGAAAAACTGCACTTATGTGCAAAAATATCTGGAAGGCAAACCTGGGGCCTGAAATTCCAAGAAGGAAGATTAGAATGAGTTTCATCATCTTTCCATCCAAAGCTCTACAAATGCAAACGTTGATGTAGGGAGTCTACAATTGTTGAACCAGGTTCTTGTTTCATGAAATCAAGGAATGAATTCATGGAGCAAGGGAAACAAAAACGTATTAAGAGCAAGTTCAAAGGCATGTAGAGAAATCTGTTTGTTGAAAGAGAGAGGTAGGCCAAGCATGGTGGCTCACACCTGTAATCCTAGCACTCTGGAAGGCGGAAGCAGGTGGACTGCTTGAGCTCAGGAGTTCAAGTCTAGCTTGAACAACAGTGAGACCCTGTCTCTACTAAAAACAGAAAAAACTAGCTGGGTGTGGTGGTGCCGATAGCTCCAGCTACTCAAGAGGCTGAGCAAGAGGATCGCTTGAGCCCAAGAGTTTGAGGTTGCTGTGAGTTACGACCCACAGCACTCAACCTAGAGTGACAGACTATCTAAAAGAAAAAAAAAAAAGAAAGGAATGAAGAAAGAAAGAAAAGGGGAGCTCAGCAAAGCCTCCAGCACAGCATGCACAGAAGGGCACCCAAGCAGATTGCTCAAGAAAACTAAATGTTAAGGGGATTACATATGTTGTCTACCCTTATCTATCTTCCTTGTGTGTAAGGAAGTGGAACTTATGTTCCTTTTGTTCTTTTCTGTCCTTATTTCTGTTCCTTCATGTCCTAACTTCTGGCACCAAGTGCCTAAATATTAAGTTAAAACTTAATCTACCATATGTCACAGGACTTCTATAAACACCTGGTCCAATTTCCGACTCTATGGATCTAAGTACCTGCCCTCCTGCCTCCTGCTACATGGGCTGCTCAGGGCAGCATGCTTCACCCTGGCTGCCTCAACTTCCCTGTT
Organism: Galago senegalensis; assembly: GCA_963575145.1. Taxonomy (NCBI): domain Eukaryota; kingdom Metazoa; phylum Chordata; class Mammalia; order Primates; family Galagidae; genus Galago; species Galago senegalensis. Next base: position 3,561 of record CAUYTI010114420.1, on the reverse strand, counting down.
ACTCTTTTGTCTCACTATTATTTGTTGGAAAGTTTGCAGATCTTGGAACAGACAGAAGTTTGGAGTTCTTAGCTCCAAGAGGTTTTAGCTCCTGAGTTATTTGTTTTTAGACCCTATGGAAATTGCATCTGGGGGCAGCAAGGACTAGAGAAAGCCAAGGCATCTGAAGAAAATATCTCACAACAATGGGTTGTATCATCTTTGTTTTAAGGATTAGAAAACAGAAGAGCAGAAAGATTACTGCGATTCGTCCAAAGTCACATTCCCCGGAAGGGGAAGACTCAATGGGTCAGCTTGAGTTGGAAGTCCTTTAAATACATAGGCTTAGTGACAAAGAGAAGAAGGCCACAAGGAGATTCCTGACTGAAAACATTTGAGGACTTTGGATGAAGATCCAAGATCAAACTCAACCAAGAAAGCTTTTGTAGGTCCCTTGATTCTGCATCACCACCTTCCCTTCATTACCCTTCTCTATTGTAGGGGTTCAACTCCCATATCCCTTACAATTTTCAGTGATGAAGTATCTTCTGTCTGGATTTTACAACCTTTCTGCAAACTCCCAGTAAATCCTTTGCCCAGTATTTTGTCTTCTTGGGATCCCTCTTCATTATTTTACCCCAAACTGGATTCTCAGAGAATTAAACAGTACTCTTAAAGATAAGGGTAAAACAATGAAAAGCATCAGAATATCAAGTCTTGGCTTTTAATATTAGGTTGATTCCAGAAGCCCACTCACTTCTGAGCAAGTGGAGTATGGAATTTAAGAGGAACTAGGAGTTTAATTGTTAACAGAGGAATGACTTAAACAAAGGACCTATCTACATCTCTAAATTAGGAATGACCCTTAAGAGAGGAACTACATTCCACTTCTCAGCTGGGAACTAGGTCATCTCCACTGTACTTTGGAGTTTTCTTCGGTTATTTAGTCATGTTCTTTTGAGGGAAGAAATCTAAGAGGCCCACTTATGACTCATGAAATACTTCAGCTCAAAAAATAACAGGCAGTACCTCAAATTTTACCTAAGTCATTTGGACCTTGATTTTTCCAAGAATCAAGGGGCTAAAAGGGAAGACAGGGGTCAAGATCTTTGTAGCTCAAATAAAAGCTCCAAATTAAACTTAACTCAAAAAAGGGCCAACATGGCAGAAGTATAGTTGTGTTAAAGAAGAATACTGCTACTTAAGTCTCAGTTTCCTTTTCTCTGAAATACTTAATTTGGCAACATAGCTACTAATATGCTTGCAAATACTGCATATGTTTAAAAAATAAAGGTGAGATATAGGAAAGTACTAGGAAGAATCAGATATGGGACTATGCTGACTTGCCCATGTTGTTTCTAAGCAGATTCAAAATTGACTTATGACTCACAAAGTTGGTGTAGCTAAGGAGTCCTCTAATAGAGAAAGTGCTGAGGAATAAGACTAATCTCTGAAGTTACACTCTATGCTAAAAACTGCCCACACGTAGTAGTCAATAGGTAAAGAGGAACTGAGCAAATTATGAAATATCTAGAGCCAGCTCCTCTGCTCTATATCCCGGTAGGGCTGATCAGGGAAAGGCAGCCCCCACGCCACCTCCCATTCCAACAAAGGATTTTAAGAGCAACACACAGGTGGCACAAGCATGACTTAAGTCATAGTGCTACAGTTCCCACTTGGAATCTTGAGACTGGATGCTCTCAAACTCTCCCCCACCATCTTTCCATCTTGCTCTAGTGCAGTGATTTTCAACTGGTGTGCTGTGAGAGGGTCTTAGGTGTGCCACAAATATTTTTAAAGACTATTAATTAAATTATTTTCTTAAGAAGTTCAAAGCACATTAAGTATATTCTTTTTTAAGTCTTTTTTTTTTTTCTCAGTCTCACTTTGTCACCTGTGGTGTCATAGCTTACAGCAACCTCAAACTCTTGGGCTCAAGAGATTTGCTTATAGGCACTTGCCACAGTGCTGCTTTTTTTTTTTTTTTTTGAGACAGAGCCTCAAGCTGTCCCCCTGGGTAGAGTGCCATGGCATTACAGCTCACAGTAACCACCAACTCCTGGACTCAAGCAAGTCTCCTGCCTCTGCCTCCCAAGTAGCTGGGACCACAGGTGCCCACCACAACACCTGGCTATTTTTTGGTTGCAGCTGTCATTGTTGTTTGGCGGGTCCTGGCTGGGGATTCGAACCCGCCACCTTAGGTGTACGTGGCGCCTTAGCCAGTTGAGCTATAGGCGCCAAGCCATTGTGTTGCTTATTTTTAAAGACAAGGTCTGGCTCTTGCTCAGGCTGGTCTCAAACTCCTGAGCTCAAGCAATCTACCACCTAGGCCTCCCAGAGTCCTTTCTTTCTTTTTTTTTTTTTTTGAGCAACATAATTTAAGTGTGCTTCAGAACTTTAACTATAGGTTCGAGCGTGCCATGAGATAAAAAAGGCTGAAAAACACTGGGTCTACTCTCTCCATTTAGAGGTGTCCAAACTTTGTACACCCCTACCAATGAGAACTGGAAGCACACATCACAATATACAGATGTATACGCCAATGTGGAAACCTGCCTTCTCTAAAACTAGCATCTCTGAGGCAGAATGTGTCTTAATTTTTTTCCTTCTTTTTCAATCTCAGTCTAACCAAGGACAAAAGTGCTACTGGTATACAACAAATGCTTGAGGCAAAGAGGCGGTTTAAACACAAGTCTTTCAAAATCTCATTTCCTCATCTAGACTCCAGAAACTGGACAGCCGAAGGGGAGAGAATACAAGTGAAATGCCTGGTAACCACACCTGTAACAGTGAGATGAAGTTCTGCCCTGCAGCCATCAGTGCCAAGAGGCAGACTTTGGAGCCTGACGCCTGGGTTTGAATTCTCACTCCCTCTGCTACTTACTGTGTATACTTAAGTAGGTTACTTAACCTCTCTGGAGGTAATAACACGGTAGGTGAGCTATTATACAAAGTTCTTAGATAAGTGTTTGGAACATAGTAGTGATATGTAAGTGTTTACTACTAATATCATCATATCCAGATGTAGTCCATGAATTTAATCTAGGATAACTAGCTGCTTCTGGGTAGGTTAGCAAGTTCCTCTTTGACACAAAGGCTGGGCCTCTCACCTTAGATATATTCTGTGATAGAAATTATGTTTCCAGCCAATTAAATAGAGTCTGTCTAAAAGTAGATGTGCAAAGATAGAAGGCAAAATAGGGGTTGAGGTACATTCTCTGCTATGTGGTCCCCAGATTAGCTCAGTACTATAAAAGTATGATAGACGCTGGTGTGGAGGCTCACACCTACAATCCCAGCACTCTGTGAGGCCAAGGCGGGAGGATTGCTTGAACTCAGGAGTTTGAGACCAGCCTGGGGAACACAGCAAGACCCCATCTCTTGGCTCGGCACCTATAGCTCAACCGGCTAAGGCGCCAGCCACGTACACCTAAGGTGGCAGGTTCGAATCCCCAGCCCAGACCCGCCAAACAACAATGACGGCTGCAACCAAAAAATAGCCGGGCGTTGTGGCAGGCGCCTGTGATCCCAGCTACTTGGGAGGCGGAGGCAGGAGACTCGCTTGAGCCCAGGAGTTGGAGG
>CAUYTI010114419.1:0-17666 GCA_963575145.1 Galago senegalensis | reverse complement strand
GCTGGGACTACAGGCGCCCTCCACAATGTCCAGCTATTTTGTTGTTGTTGTTGCAGTCGTTTAGCTGGCCCGGGCCAGGTTCAAACCCACCTATTCAGTGCATGTGGCTGGGCCTAAGCCATTTTATTTTGAGATATTTTGTCATAGCAGCATCACTTATACCTAAAGCACATACTTTTGACTTTTTAAAATACATTAATAGTATCAGAATATACATAGGATTCCACAACTTCCTTTTCTCACTTAGTAATATGTCTTGAAGATCCACCCACATGAGAATATATACATGTGCCTCACTCTTCTTAGTGCCATGCAGTATTTCACAGTACAGATATATTACGGTTTATTTAGTCATTCCCGTGTGGATACTTAGGTTGCTTTCAGTCTCTGACTATAACAAACAATGCAATATTGAGTAAATTCTTTGTACTGCTTCTCTGGGCACATACATACTCAACTACCCTCTTGGGGAAGAGTGAAGAAATTTCTAGGTTAGAAGGCACAGATTTGTTTTTAGATCTAACAGATCTTGGCAAAGTGCCTGCAGAATAGCTCTACCAATTTATACTCCCACTCACAGGATACAACAGTTGTCCACACCTAAGCAACATTCAGTGCTATTTTTTTTTGAGTCTCACTTTGTCACCCTTGATACAGTGCCGTGGCATCACAGCTCACAGCAACCGCGAACACTTGGGCTCATGCGATTCTCTTGCCTCAGCCTCCCAAGTAGCTGGGACTACAGGCACCCCACACACACAATGCCTGGCTATTTTTATTTTGGGGTTTTTTGGGGGGGGGGATTCATTGAGGGTACAAGAATGAGATTACACTGATTGCAATTGCTAAGTAAAGTCCCTCTGCCCTGCTATTTTTAGAGATGAGGTCATGCTCTGGCTCAGCCTGGTCTCAAACCTGTGAGCTCTGGCAGTCCACAATGCTGGGCCTTCCGGAGTGCTAGGATTACAGGCATGAGCCACCTCACCTGGTCTTTTTGTTGTTGTTGTTCAGCAGGCCCAGACTGGGTTCAAACCTACCAACCCTGGTGCACAGGGCCAGCATTTTAACCACTGAGCTACAGGGACCCACCCATTCAATGCTATTAACATTTAATTTTTTCCAAGTACTTTTCTAATGTTCCACTGGTGATATGTTCTGTTCAACTCTTAAATAGGGATGGGAAGATACTGGGCTATCTCATAATTTTGTCCCCTGGCTTATGAGGTCATTCCTGCTGCCCGGCTGTTCTCTTGCTCTGCCAGTGGCCAGAGCCACTTCGGGGAGGAGAGGGAGATCCAATCCTGGAGGATCAAACACATGTAGTCTGCTTCTGGCCTCAGCTCCAGGCTTAGGACTTGCCAGTCACAAAGAGGACAACATTGAGTAGAGGAGTCAGAAACAAGGAAGTTAGTGTGACACACACTCCATGTCCAGGCATTCCTCACTCATGCCCCTTCTTTTGTAGATCCCACCCTCATGACAGTTTCACAAGCAGTGGCAAAGGTATCAATTCATTTATCAGATCTTTTTTTTTTTTTTTTTTTGAGACAGGGTCTCAATCTATCACCCAGGCTAGAGTGCAGTGGCATCATCATGGCTCACAGCAACCTCACACTCTTGGGCTCAAGCGATCCTCCTGCCTCAGCCTCTGGAGTGGCTGAGACTATAGGCACCTGCCTCAATGCTCAGCTAACTTTTCTATTTTTAGTAGAAACAGGGTCTCACTATGTTGCTTCAGCCTCCCAGGGTGCTGGAATTACAGGAATGAGCCACCTAGCCCAGCTTCTCAGATTGATCTTAAACTCCTGAAGTCAAGAAATAATCCCACTTTCGGCCTTCCAGAGAGCTAGGATTAAAGGCATGAACCACCATACCCAGACCAAATATACATAACTTTTAACTATTTTTTAACTTAAAATTTTTTTAAATTATGATTTTTAAAAAACCACACAAAACAAAATTTACTACTTTAACCATTTTAAGTGTACAATGCAGTGATGTTATTAACAAGTACTTTCACAGTATCATACAATCATGAGTCACTGAATGAAGGAAATGCTCTGAGAAATGTGTTCTCAGGGCTTGGCGCCTGTGGTTCAAGAGGCTAAGGCGCCAGCCACATACACCTAAGGTGGTGGGTTCAAATCCAGCCCGAGCCCGCCAAATAATAATGGCAGCTGTAACCAAAAAATATAGCCAGGCATTGTGGTGGGCGCTTGTGGTCCCAGCTACTTGGGAGTCAGAAGCAGGAGACTCGCTTGAGCCCAGGAGTTGGAGGTTGGTGAGCTGTGATGCCACAGCACTCTACCCAGGGGAATAGATTGAGGCTCTGTCTCAAAAAAAAAAAAGAAAGAAAGAAATGTGTTCTTAGGTAATTGCATCATTACACCAACATCACAGAGTATACTTACACAAACCTAGACAGTTTAGCCTACTACACACCTGGATACATGGTACAGCCTCTTGCTCCTCAGCTACAAATCTGAACAGCCTGCTACTGAATGCTGCTACTGTACTGAATGCTGTAGGCAACTGTAACACAGTGCTTAGTATTTGTGCATCTAAACATAGCTAAGCACTGACGCCTGTAATCCTAGCACTCTCCGAGGCCGAGGCAGGTTGATTGACTGAGCTCAGGAGTTCGAGACCAGCCTGAGCAAGAGCGACACCCCATCTCTAAAAATAGCCAGATGCTGTAGCAGGTGCCTGTCGTCCCAGCTACTTGGGAGGCTGTGACAAGAGAATTGCTTAAGCCCAAGAGTTTGAGGTTGCTATGAGCTGTGATGCCACAGCACTCTCGCAAGGGCAACATAGAAAGACTCTGTCTCAAAGAAAAAAAAAATCCTAGCACTCTGGAAGGCTGAAGAAGGTAGATCGCCTGAACTCAGGAGTTCAAGACCAGCCTGAGCATGAGCAAGATCCCACTCTAAAAATAGCTAGGCGTTTAGTAGGCACCCATAGTCCCTGCTACCAGGGAGGCTAAGGCAAGAGATTAGCTTTGAGCCCAAGCGTTTGAGGTTGCTGTGACCTCAAACAGCAACCATGGTACTCTACCAAGAGGGACAAAGTGAGACTCTGCCTCAAAAAAAAAAGAGAGAGAGAGAAACGATACAGTCATAGCACACTACTTGATTCTGCTGTAAATGCTACATGCACAGTCCCTATAACACAATCATTGCCAGAAAACCTACAGAGCTGTTCTTCTTTATAAGCTTTTTGGTCTCCTGCTTATTTTATTATGAAGTATTTTGGGCATACAAAAAAATAAAAGCATATAATTATCATCCACCTCCTCACTCTCAGTTTGAGAAATAATAGTGCACATGAAGTTCTGCAGTCCCATGCATCCCTCCCAGATGGAATTCCTGGGAGGAATCCTTTGCCCCCCAAAGAGGTGAATCCTTATGTTGGTAATCTCTGAAGCTTGACACAGGCCAGCATCATCATGCTTGGCTAATTTTTAAATTTTTTTTAGAGACTATCTTGCTATATTGTTCAGACTGATTTTGATCTCCTGACCTCAAGCTATCCTCTGACTGAAGCTTCCCAAAGTGTTGGGATTACAGGCTTCATACCCAGCCTTATAGTACTGTCTATGGCAGGGGTCCTCAAACTTTTTAAACAGGCAGCCAGTTTGCTGTCCCTCAGACCGCTGGAGGGCTGGACTACAGGCCCCAGGATGAATCAGCTGCTAAGCAGGACAGGTAGCAGCAGCAAAAAAACCCGGCGGGCCAGATAAATGTACTAGGGGGGCTACAAGTGGCCACGAGCTGTAGTTTGAGGACACCTAGTCTATGGTCTTCATCACTTCCTTACAAGTCTTTATTCTTAGACTACATACATATGTATGATTAAGCAAAAAAAAGTATTGTTTGGAATGTTTTTACCTTTATTATAAATGACACATTGTACCTACCCCACTGCAACTTTTTGCTCAATGTTGAGTTCCAGTTTATTCATTCTTCATTTGGAACATATTGAATATTGATAGTGTATTAATTCTCCTACCCAGGGCGGTGCTCATAGCTCAGTGGGTAGGGCACCAGCCACATATACCAGGGCTGGCAGGTTTGAACCTGGCCCAGGCCTGCTAAACAACAATAACAACTACAACCAAAAAATAGCTGGGTATTGTGGCAGCTATTGTGGCAGTCCCAGCTACTTGGGAGGCTGAGGTAAGAGAATCGCTTAAGCCCAAGAGTTTGAGGTTGTTGTGAGCTGTGATAACCACAGCACCCTATTGAGGGTGACAAAGTGAGACTCTGTCTCAAATAAATAAATAAATAAACAAACTTTTAACTGTGTAGATATGTATCATTTATAAAAACATAGGAGTGGCACCTGTGGCTCAAAGGAGTGGGGTGCTAGCCCCATATGCCGGAGGTGGCAGGTTCAAACCAGCCCTGGCCAAAAACTGCAAAAAAAAAAAAAAACTATAAAAGGGATTCCATTTCCCCCCCCAAAAAAAAAAAGAGGAGAAAAGCAGTGTAACCTAATTCTTTGTACCCTCAATGAATCCCAAACAATTTAAAAAAAAAAGAAGTGCCAACAGTAGCTCTGTGAGCTAGGATGCCATAGCAGCTTTCCTACATGTATAATTACCATTCTGTGTGTGTGAGACACAAACAAGTGAGTTTCCATTGGAGAATTCCAAGATCTCTGCCACCACCTCTCCTGTCCTCTGAGGCCCCAAGCTCTGTCCCAGTGGGAAGATGAGGTTAATGACTCCAGATCCCAGCATGGCTGTGAAACATCTGGAGACACCTTCCTAACACATGTTGGCTGAGTCATAAGATCCAGAACTGGGGAGTCAGACCTCTTGAGTCAACATCTGTTGTAGAAATTACCAGGCATAGGAATCTCATGACATTTACAGACAGGGCTGTGGGCCAGGAGTGGCAGAAGTTGTTGGGTAACCCAGGCACCACCACAGCCTTATAGCCATGCCTCTCTCACTGGTGGTATTTTTATATAGCTCTCTAAGAAATCAATTTCAAATAGATTTGCAGATGGTGACTATATTAACTAGGACTCATCACCATAGAAACACTACCAAGGATGGCAGGGTGACTTCACCTACAGTGTATCAATTCTGCATTGGGAAGATTCTGAATTATGTGCCAGAATACACTAGTGATATCTGCTATGGGAGCAGTCAGTGGGAGCATATTCATGGTTACTTGATTAGATTCTGCAGTCAGACTGCCTAAATTAAAATCCAGACTCTGCCACTTATTAGCTGAGTTATATAATCTCTCTATACCTCAGTTTCCTCAATTGTGAAAGGGCTGACAGATATGTGCAACAGGCTATGCACTGTTAAAAGATATGACATCTGAGGTGGCACCTGCGGCTCAGTGGGTAGGGCACCGGCCCCACATACCAAGGGTAGTGGATTTGAACCCAGGCCCTGCCAAACTGCAACAAAAAATAGCCAGGCATTGTGGCAGGCACCTGTAGATCCAGCTACTTGGGAGGCTGAGGCAAGAGAATCACCTAAGCCCAGGAGTTGGAGGTTGCTGTGAGCTGTGATGCCACAGCACTCTACCGAGGGCAATAAAGTAAGACTCAGTCTCTAAAAAAAAAAGATATGAAGCCATCAAAAAGAATATAGTGGGACCTAATGTGCAATCATGTATTACTTTCCAAGACAGCAATTTAAACGGTGTCTGATGATGTCACTGCATTTCCCTTGAAAAACTGAATTGCCCCATAATGCCTCTATGAGCTTACTGAAGCACCTTGGGGGTACTCTAGCATACAGTTTGGGAATCACAGATGTAAGCAATTACCACTACCATTTCTCAAAAGATGACTACCCAACATCTCTCTCTCTTTTGTTCTACTACCACCAGCATTTTCATTTTCCTCCAGGGAACCATTCCTCCCTCACCCTTATTTCATATAATGTGGGTAGCCCTAGGCCCCAGGAGCAGACATTTTACCAAGACCTGCTGATCAGTGCCATAGTGAATGTTTAAGGGATAATCACAGGACCCATACTACTTGTATGCAAATATTTTTTAAATATTTCAGAAAAAACAAACAAACAAAAAACAGCAAAAGTATACTTTGAAGAATCTCTTTTTTTTTTTTTTTTTGAGACAGAGTCTCACTTTGTTGCCCTTGGTAGAATGCCGTGATGTCATAGCTCACAGCAACCTCAAACTCCTGGGCTCAAGTGATCCTCTTGTCTCAGCCTCCCAAGTAGCAGGGAGTACATGTACCCACCACAACACCTGGCTATTTTTTAGAGATGGGCTCTCACTCTTGCTTAGGCTGGTCTCAAACTCCTGAGCTCAAGCAATCCACCCATCTCTGCCTCCCAGAGTGCTAGGATTACAGGTAAGTCACTGCACCCAGCCTTGAATCTCAATTTTTTTATCTATCGCATGGGAGTAAAAGCTTACCATTTGTCTAAAGTGAAATATTACACATAAACCAATTTATATAATGTCTGACGCAACAGTTGTGATTTTTAAGTATGCCTTCCAAATTTGTAATGTTTTGACCATGTTAAACCTATAATCATTGTAGACCTAAAATTGTCGTAAAAGTAAATTAAATTTCTCTTTTATACTTGACTTGAGGAAAAATAAACACTGATTTGCAATATCAAAGGGAAATGTCTCAGGAAATGTACCTGGTGCATAGTTGAAAATATTAGGAGAATAGGGAGGTCTGGTTCAGCGCCTGTGGCTCAAGTGGCTAAGGCGCCAGCCACATATACCTAAGGTGACGGGTTCGAATCCCCAGCCAGGGCCTGCCAAACAACGATGGCTGCAACCAAAAAAAAAAAATGGCCGGGCGTTGTGGCAGGCGCCTGTAGTCCCAGCTACTTGGGAGGCTGAGGCAGGAGACTTGCTTGAGCCCAGGAGTTGGAGGTTGCTGTGAGCTGTGATGCCAAGGCACTCTACCCAGGGGGATAGCCTGAGGCTCCGTCTCAAAAAAGAAAAAAGAGAATAGGGAGGTCTAATGCAGTTTTCTTCCAAGGCTCAGAAACTTTTCCCAAAGGAAACAAAGTAAATAAACTTCATTGCAGTTTGGACCCCATTAGTTTTGCAAATAAAATGAGACACAAACTAAGCTCCCAGAACCATTTTTGAGGTCATTTTTCCTCCAAATTCCTCCAATTACTTTTTGTTCTATATGCTTTCAAATTTGCAGGGTGGCACCTGTGGCTCACAGGGTAGGGTGCTGGCCCCATATACTGAGGGTGGCAGGTTCGAACCCAGACCTGCCAAACTGCAACAACAAAATAGCCAGGCATGGTGGCAGGCACCCGTTATCCCAGCTACTCAGGAGGTTGAGGCAAGAGAATTGCCTAAGCCTAGGAGTTGGAAGTTGCTGTGAGCTGTGACATCACAGCATTCTACTGAGAATGATAAAGTGAGACTCTGTCTCTTAAAAAATAATAATAATAATAAAATAAAAAATAATTGCATACAACTTAAACTAGCAATGAATAAATTTTAATGCTAAAAGAGCTATTTCTGAAAAAGTGATGTAAGAGTACAGGGGTTTCCATTTCTGAGTATGGATAAATTGTGTTTGCATACTTGCATGCAATTATTTTTTAAATATTCTAGAAATAACCCAAAAAAAGTAAAAATATACTTTGGAGAATCACTTTCAACAGGCGCATACCAATGGGAGGGGCATTCAGAGATCATAATTATCTCTGAAAGCTCCCTCCATTGGTATGTAGCCTATAATATGAGAGTACAAGAATTATAATGTAGTTGGTGGTTATGAGCTGCTGCTTAAGCTTAAGACTCAGCCCTGAGACTCTTGGTTGAAACTATAGGTAGAAAAGATACTGTTTCTCCTGGGTTTGCTAAACTGCTAAACTAGTGGATATCAGCATGGTGCTGCCAGTGGCCATCTCTGCCTAAGAATGAAATGCACATCATTTGAGCTCCTGGATCCAGTCTTGCCCAAAGCCATTTGCCACTGGATTTGAGTCAATAAACCCCTTTTTTGACTTTAAACCAGTCAAACTGGGTTTCTGTCATTTGACACTAAGAATCCTCACTAATGCATTGTACAAAAGCAACACAAAGATGAAAAGAGATTCCAGAAGTTTAAAAGTTCTAGAGTTAAGCCTTCAGGATACTTTTTGGAGCCTACTATGTTAGGGACCCCAAAAGTATCTGAATTACACAGGAGGCATGGGTTCAAATTCTAGTTCCATGACTTTCAAGTTACTTAACATCTCTTACCCTAATCTCATCCATAAAACAGGGTTGTCATTTAGAATAAATGGGATAAAGGCTGGGTAGGGTGGTTCACGCCTGTAATCCTAGGACTGTGGGTGGCTGATGCAGCAAGATTGCTTATCAGGAGTTTGAGACTAGCATGAGAGACCCCTCTCTACTACAAATAGAAAGATTAGCCAGGAGTGGTAGCACACACCTATGGCCTCAGCTACTCAGGCAGCTGAGTGAGGCAAGAGGATGGCTTGAGCCCAGGAGTTTGAGGTTGCTGTGAGCTGAGCTAATGCCACAGCACTCTAGCATGGGCAACAGAGTGAGATTCTGCCTCAAAATAAAAGTAATATTATAATAATAATAATAATATTATTATTATTGCCACAACAATAATAATAGGGTGGCAACTGTGGCTCAGTGAGTAGGGCACCAGCCCTAGGTGGTCGGTTCAAACTGCAACAAGAAAGAGCCAGGCGTTGTGGCAGGTGCCTATAGTCCCAGCTGCTCGGGAGGCAGAGGCAAGAGAATCGCCTAAGCCCAGGAGTTGGAGGTTGCTGTGAGCTGTGTGATGGCATGGCACTGTATCGAGGGGGATAAAAAAAAAAAAGAAAAGTCACTGCAGGCTACCTCCTTCTATGGCTATAGGGGACAAGGTCAGGTTTCCAGTGATGCAAGGCAGGAAATGCTCATTAAATTACTTGCCATCCTGTTTGTAAGTGACCTTCTGGCCAGGCACATGCTGGTCTAAGACTAGCACTCAATTCTCCAGCATGGTCAAATCCCCAACTACCCAGAAACTTAAGTCCTCATGAAGACTCAATGGTGCCCCAGAGTCTAGTGAGGCCCTAACAGATGCAAATCATTGCCTACAGAAAACTGCTCCTTTCCTCCCAAAGATTATGTTGGGGTTTTTTGTTTGTTTTAGGAGGGCTTCGAGGGGGATTCCAAAGACCTTTCAAATCCTCTAGGGTCTGAGATTAAGGAAAGAGAGGTCAAAGACAGAGATATTATACATCACCCCAGAATCAAAGAATATAAACATGAAACTCACAAATCCCAGATCCTAAGGCAGACACAGGGAAATTAAAACAAAGTGGGATTTTCCAGTGGAGGAAAAAGAAAACCTTCTAACCCTTCCTATTATTAGCTTTCCCATTTCCAACATGACACCTACTTATCTGTTGTTACCACCTTGCCCCCCAACAGATATATCAGAAACTCCGTCCCACACATTCAAAATGTATACCTACTTATTATGCACACAATTCCACAGACTTCCATCTCAGGCATTCAGACCTCTCATATTTAACATGAGGGAGAGGGCAAGAAAGCAGAGACTAAATTTAGAAAATCAAGTTCTACCCCCAACTTTACCACTAAATAGCTGTGTGACTCCAGTCCAGTCAATCAGCATATCTAAGCTTCAGTGTCCTAGCTGTAGGACAGAAGATGTAGATGGTGCTTTTTGCTCCAGTCTATGACCTTGACTTCTGGAAGGTCATCTATCACTGGCTTCTGACCTAGCAGCTGACCACCTGGGTCCCTCTTCACCAAACCAGGATCCAGTCCACTCCAATACCCTCTTCCCTACAGAACTGAGCAGGAGACATCAGTTTCCACCGAGTCATACCTTCCTCAATTCTTGCTGTGCACCAGGGGACAAAATACAGATCCCAGTTCCTCTGTTCCTAACACACTTGAGCATCTGAAACACAACTAAGAACAAAACAAATCAAGCTCTTCTGCAACCCCTGCCTGCCAAGACTTGCTATCTAATGGCTGTTAATTGCATTAATTGCATAGCTCCAAAGTGTAAAGACTCCTCCTCGTCTTCCTCCTAGTCTAAGGCAGGGCAAAGGAAAGGAATTACAAACAAACTCTCCATACAACAAAGCTCTTCCCTTCTCCCACTCCCAAGTCCAATACTCACTCTGTGGCTCCACAGCTGAACATGACCTCAGAGTCCTGTAGGACAAAGTACTAAGAAGTGGCTGAGCCATCTCTAGGAGAGGGAGCCCCTGGGAACTCAGTGGGACCCAAGCCATAGACATGAAGGAGAGGGCATTAACCCACATATGCTGGACAGGCCACAAAAGAGATGAGTACCTGGGTACTTTACCCTCTGGTCAGGCCTGAAATAGCACAGTCCCCTTCCTGCCCAGTCTCTCCAGTGCCCCTCTATTCATCAGAACATACAGCTGCTTATCTAGAAAGATCCATCAGAGACAACCTTGGCAACATCCTCTGGACATTGTAGGCAGCCAGCTGAACAGCGGATAAGAGCTACATACACAAGCAAAATGTCACTGCCCCAGTTGAGGAAAGGAGAGGACTGGGGTTGGGTTGTGCAAAGCTGTTTCAGGCAAACAGCCCAACCCCAAGATAACAAACAATCCTATTGCTGGAAAAGGAGCAGCCCCATCTCTAAAACTGGTCCCTGAGCTCTCTTGGTCCCAAGGTTTCCTGAGGCATTTCTAGTCATCAGAGTTAAGTAGCTGAGGCCTCGCTGAACCTATCAGGAACAACTACTCCTGCCAGAACCCCCAAGGCAATGCCATTCTCTCAGGGGACCTTCCTTATATCCACCCTCACCTCATTCCGAGTACGGCACCAGGCCACAGGGGTAGGTTTGAGAGCAGCCTCTACCCCTGCGTGAGGCATCCCCGCTCAGAACTGACAGATGCCATCCACAAGGCCAAACTCAAGCTGCAGCTGGGCCAGAGGCAGGCGCAACAGCAGAGCCCCCCAAAGACAGGAATCGGGGTCCCTAAATCAGCCTAGAAGTTCAAAGTTAATGGTTCTTAAGTACACCTCCCAAAAGGGAACTGTAGGAGAGGGCTGCCCTGCCAGAATAGGAGAGTCAGACTGCCAAAGGCAGATGGGTGGGCGTAGGGTTAGATCAGACTCCAGCGGAGGTGGGGGCTGGGTTGCTCTCTCTGAGCCTCAGGACCTATTACCCGCTCAAAGCTCCCCCCACGTGGACACGCCTGGAACTTGCCTCAAAGGCCATATACCAACTTTGTGCAGAGAAGGAGATGCGCCGAGCAAAGAGCTTTGAGAGAGGGAAGGGAATGTGGGGGGCTTCTACCGCGCGCCCCATATGGACGAAGAACTGAAGCGCTGGGAGATAGGGGGCAGCCGACCCCCAGCTCTCAGGACCTAGCCAGGGACATTCCTTGGGCCCTGACTGAACCCACCGCCCAGGCCTGCGGAGCAGGAAGGGAAAGAAACTGCACCGCGGTTAGCAGAGTTGCGGGACCAGGTGGCCTGGCCTTACCTGCAATTCCTGAAATTCTCCCTCCAGCTCATGCCATTCGCGCTCGCAACGCTCCAGCTGCCCGGACATGGTGCAGTGGTGCAGGGCGGAGGCGGAGGCGGCTGCTGCTCCTGCAGCGTGGCCCGTCCGGCCACCCGCACCCCACGCCCGCCCGCTCCCTGGCTGCCCTCAGAGGCACCAGCTGTTCCTGCGCAGCGGGAGCCACGCGCGCACCTGACGTCACGGCCCCGCCCCGGTACCCGCCCCACCCCCTCGCCCGATTGGGGGGCCGCGCATGCGCCTGCTCCCCAGCTCCGCCCCCGTGCGCCTGGCAGATACTGTGTAGCCTTGACTGTCTCGGCAGGGCATGGCATGCCGCTGTCCCCTTGGGGGTCCCTCTGGACCTCCAGAATCTCTCTTCTAGGATGGGCTGGGGAACTTGTCTGCAAGCTGCATTTGCAGAGCTTATTTTACTTAGATCGTGGGGTTTGGCAGTGTCGACTGTTGGGGGGAGAGATAGGAGATTGGGGGAGGTGAGGGTTCACCTATCCCTAAACATTGCCCCACCTCAGCCAAAGCCAACGCCCAGAAATGCTAGAGCTGACATTGACCATCCAGCAGAGTCCGGGACAGGGCAGCAAAGCGCAGAGAGGGCCTGTTATCTCACTTGTCGTCATTATGTACTGCAACTAATACACCTAGATTCCTGCCCTCTGTGACTGGATGACTCTCTCAACAGCTGTTTCTGTCACTCAAATGACGCAACAGCCTCCAGGCTTATTGAATCCAATTATCTACCTTCCCCTGCAAAGTCCTACAAGATCTGCCCCTGCCTAGCTTTCCTGTCACATCTGCCGCCTCGCCACCCTGGATCCATTCTCTCCAGCCACTGCCTTTTCTTTTACTGACCTTGCATGGAATAGTCTTCCCTCTAGATCTTCATATGAGCCTTTTTCTCATTCAAGGCTCAATTCAAATGTCACATCTTTAGTTGTTTTCTGGGACTGCCCTAACCACAAACTGGGTGGCTTAAACAATAGAAACATATGCTGTCACAGCTCTGATTTCTAGAATCTAGAAATCTGAAATCTAAGTGTTAGCAGGTCCTTTCTCCTTCTGGGACTCTGCGTAGAATCCTTCCTTGACTCCTCATAGCTTACGGTGATGGCCATCAATCCTTGGCTTGCAGCTGCATCACTCCAATCTCTGCCCTGTTTTCTCAGTCTTCCTCCTTGTGTGCTTGGTGCCGTGTGTCCTCCCTTAGAAAGATATCCTTTTCAGATATGACTTCACCTAAACTGATTACATCTGCTAAAACCCTATCTCCAAATAGGATCCCATTCCAAGGTTACCATATCTTTTGCAGGAACACAGTTTAACCCATAACACTACCTTTGAACACCTGGAGGTCCACACCTCCTCCCAGTCACTTATATCTCACTTGTGTTATTTCCTTCATACAGGTTACCAGCATGTGTAGTTGTTTGTTCCTATATTGGTTGATTTTTTTCCCTCCATAGGAATATAATCTCCAGAGAACTTACCTGTGTCTAAGTTGTTGTTGGATTCCCAGAGCTTTCCACATAGTAGGCCCTCAATAAATACTGGTTGAGGGAATGAACTTTAAAGATCATATACTGCATAAGTTCTCGACTCTAGGGGTTCACAGACTGCTACAAGAATTTGTTACATGGAAATGCACACAAGTACCCAGAAAATTATTTTTACAATTTTTTTGATTATTTTTTATTAAATCATAACTTTGTACATTGATGCATTTTTTTTTTGAGACAGAGCCTCAAGCTATCCCCCTGGGTAGAGTGCCTTGGCATCACGGCTCACAGCAACCTCCAACTCCTGGGCTCAAGCGAGTCTCCTGCCTCAGCCTCCCAAGTAGCTGGGACCACAGGTGCCTGCCACAATGCCCGGCCATTTTTTGGTTGCAGCCGTCATTGTTGTTTGGCGGGCCGGGCTGGGGATTCGAACCTGCCACCTTAGGTGTACATGGCTGGCTCCTTAGCCGCTTGAGTCACAGGTGCCCAGCCACATTGATGCATTGATGGGGTTCAGGGTACTGCTATTTTTACAATTCTTAATTGAGGTCTAAAGAGAGGAGCAACCTATCCAAAATTCCTAGATAATTAATAAATCACTTTGAATTGAAGTTCTCATCTCTGACTCTTAAACCAATGCTCTATTGATTAATAAATCAATCTGGGTGCAATGACTCCCACCTATTATCTTGGCACTTTGGGAGTTCTTGGTGGGAGGATTACTTAAACCCAGGAGTTTGGGACCAACCTACACAACATAGTAAGAGCTCATCACTACAAAAAATATTTAAAAATTAGTGGGGCATAGTGGTGCACCTATAGTCTCAGTGACTCAGGAGGCTGAGGCAGGAGGATCACTTAAGCCCAGGAATCTGAAGCTGCAGTGAGCTATGATCACACCACTGCACTTCAGCATGAGTGACACAGCAAAATGCTGACTCTAAAAAAATAATAGGGTGGTGCCTATGGCTCAAAGGAGTAGGGCGCCAGCCCCATATGCCAGAGGTGGGGGTTTCAAACCCAGCCCTGGCCAAAAACTGCAAATAAAATAAAATAAAATAAAATAATAATAATAAATAGCCAGGTGTGGTGGCTCACACCTGTAATCCTAGAACTCTGAGAGGCTGAGGCGGGTAGATTGCCTGAGCTCAGAAGTTCAAGACCAGCCTGAGTAAGAGTGAGACCCCCTACTCAACTAAAAATAGAAAAACTAGCCGGGCATCATGGCAGGTGCCTGTGGTCCCACCTACTTGAGAGGCTGAGGCAAGAGGATAACTTGAGCCCAGGAATTTGAGGTTGCTGTGAGCTATGACACCATGGCATTCTACATAGGGTGACAGAGTGAGACTCTGTCTCAAAAATAAATAAACTAAATTTTAAAAAATCCAGACTTGCACTTTCTCTTGGAAAATGGAAAGATCTGGTTGTGCTGGGCTCATAGTCCTGCATGACAGTTGATTGGAACAGAGTAACAGCTGGACCTTTCACGTGGTGCCTGCAAGTTGCCACAGTCCCCACCAAGCTCAATTGTTTTCCCCCTTCCTCCTTCTTATATTTGTGTTAACTTCTGCTCCCTGGATACATTTGATTCTGAGATACTTGATACAGTGTGTCACGAGGAGAATCAACTGAAGATTCTAAAACCAGCTAAACCACTTGAATGGTGGAAAAACAGAAAATGGTTTATTTAATTGGGGTTAATAGAATCTAAAAGAGAACACAGAGCCTTGAAGGAAGAATACAGTGTTATCAAACATATGATGTAGGAAGAAGATGTGTCTGCTTGGAGCTGCAGGATCCCACCATGTCTTTCTCTTTCAGCCCCAAGCTGCCTCTGGGCAGGAGAGGCAGGCCCTTCCCTCCCACCCACCCACCTCCCCCAGGGAGATCTGTGCAGCTGCCACCTCACGGTTAGGTTCCAAATCTGAGGAACTCCTCTCTGAAGGGTCAGGACTCCACGTGCATTATTTACAAGCTCTTCTGTAGATAGCACTTGCAGGTTATCACCATCCAAGGGGCCATTCAGGTGGCACCTGATTATCTCCCCTGTCCCAAACCCTGCCCAAAGAAGTGCTTTCAGACTCAACCTGGGGCTGGACCTGGCTCTTTAGGGACTTGGATTAAGATGGATGAGAAAGTGTGTCTAGAGACATCCTCCCCAACCCCCTGTGCATACCATTACAGGGAAATCTCCCCTATCTGTTCTCTTTAAAGCACTCTGCTTAGGGACTGCCAGACTGAGGATTTATTCAACCGGCTGGGGAGTCACAAAAGTAGCAAACACATAGTGCTCACTGTGTGTCTGACACTCTTCCATACATACATGTGCATTAAGTCTTCACGACAGCTTTATGAGGGAGGATCTTTGTTATTCCTACTTAACAGGTAAGCACTCTAAGGCATGATTTCTCCAGCTTTTAATAGGCCCATGAATTTCCCCCACAACAGTATCTTGTTAAAATGCAGATTCAGGTTCAGTAGGTTCTAAGGAAAAGCCTAAGATCTATAATTCCACAACTCCCAGCCAGTGCCAGAGTCCAGGGAGCAGAGAGGTGAAGAAACGTACCCAAGATCATTCAGCCTGCAGTAACTGTGTTACTTACACATTGCAAAATACCAAAAGCCAATTCTTTAAAAAAGTGCGCCTATCCAAGGACAAGTTAAAATTCCAGGTACTTTTCCTTCATCTACTTCCCACAGTGCCCTTGCTAGAAATAGTCCCAAAGATTATAACAAGCAATGTGTGCAAAGATAGCAGCACTCCAAATCAACCACAAATTGGAAACATCCCCAGTACCCCACACTATGGAAACAGGTGAGTGGTAATCTATTTCATGCCATGGTATAAGGCTGTTAAAATGATAATTATGGAAATTAAATGGATATTTGTAAACAGCTAAATTAAATCATGCTGAGTAAAAAAGTAGGATCCAAAACAATGTATACATACTGATTAAAATTATATGATCATTCATGTGCCCTGAAAAAGACTTAGCAAATTTAGTAGGACAGAAATAGCCTGTAATGTAAATTGATGGCATTTTTTTCTTTTTTTTTTTTCTTTCTTGTTCTTTTTTTTTGAAGACAGAATCTCACTTGTCACCCTCATAGCTCATAGCAAGCAACCTCAAACTCTTGGGTTCAACTGATTCTCTTGCCTCAGCCTCCCAAGTAGCTGGGACTACAGGCACCTGCCACAACGCCTGGCTATTTTTGTTTTTTCAGAGATGAGATCTCACTCTTGCTCAGGCTGGTCTTGAACCTGTGAGCTTAGGCAATCCAGCTCCCTCAGCCTCCTGGAGTGCTAGGATTACAGGCTGAGCCACCACGCCTGACCAGCATTTTGTATTGCAAAGTTGTTTAGTTGTTCATTAGAAATTTAAAATCCTGGCTCGGTGCCTATTATAGCTCAACCAGCTAAGGTACCAGCCACGTACACCTAAGGTGGCGGGTTCGAATCCCCAGCCCGGACCCGCCAAACAACAATGACGGCTGCAACCAAAAAAAAATGGCCAAGCGTTGTGGCAGGCGCCTGTGGTCCCAGCTACTTGGGAGGCGGAGGCAGAAGACTCGCTTGAGCCTGGGAGCTGGAGGTTGCTATGAGCTGTAATGCCACGGCACTCTACCCAGGGGGACAGCTTGAGGCTCTGTCTCAAAAAAAAAAAAAAAAGAAATTTAAAATCCTTATCTTGTTGTTCACAGGTTTACAATGTAAACAGCAAGTATTATCAATTTAATTTCATTTGATTAATGTTTACCGCTGAAGTATCAAAATGTCTTTTATACGCCTCTAATCCTAGGACTCTGGGAGGCCAAAGGCAGGTGGATTGCCTGTGCTCACAGGTTTGAAACCAGCCTGACCCAGAGCAAGCCCTCATCTCTAAAAATAGCTGGGCATTGTGGTGGACGCGTGTAGTCCCAGCTACTCGGGAGGCTGAGGCAAGAGAGTCACTTGTGCCCAAGAGTTTGATGTTGCTGTGAGCTATGATGCCACAGCACTCTACTAGTGGTGACAAGGTGAGACTCTGTCTCTAACAAAAGAAAAAGAAAAAGAGATGTCCTGGCTCAGCATCTATAGCGCAGTGGTTAGGGCGTAGGCCACATACACCAGGACTGGTGGGATTGAACCCTACCTGGGCCTGCTAAACAACAATGACAAATACAAAAAAAAAAAAAAACCAGGTGTTGTTGTGGGTGCCTGTAGTCCCATCTACTTTGTAGGCTGAAGCAAGAGAATCACTTAAGCCCAAGAATTAGAGGTTGCTGTGAGCTGTTATGCCATGGCACTCTACCCAGGGTAACATAGTGAGATTCTGTCTCAAAGAAAAAAAAATGTCCTTTATATCCTCATGTAGTTATCTACATTACCAAACTTACATAGGGGAAGTAAAGTCCAGACTGGACAAAGGCTATGTGATTGAGTGGCCCAGGCAGACAGACCTGAGTTCAAATCCTAGCTCTACCACTTGCAGTGGATGACTCTCAGGACATTTTTTTTTTTTTTTTGAGACAGAGCCTCAAGCTGTCCTCCTGGGTAGAGTGCCGTGGCATTACAGCTCACAGCAACCTCCAACTCCTGGGCTCAAGCGAGTCTCTTGCCTCCGCCTCCCAAGTAGCTGGGACCATAGGCGCCCGCCACAACGCCCG
>CAUYTI010114416.1:0-26378 GCA_963575145.1 Galago senegalensis | reverse complement strand
CCTCAAGCTGTCCCCCTGGGTAGAGTGCTGTGGCATCCCAGCTCACAGCAGCCTCCAACTCCTGGGCTCAAGTGAGTCTCCTGCCTCTGCCTCCCAAGTAGCTGGGACCACAGGCGCCCGCCACAATGCCCAGTTATTTTTTGGTTGCAGCCACCATTGTTGCTTGGCGGGCCCGGGCTACATTTGAACCCACCACCTTAGATGTATGTGGCTGGCGCCTTAGCCTCTTGAGCCACAGGCGCCGAGCCAACTTTCAGTATCTCAATGTTAGAAACCACCTGAGGGAAATTAATTGAGTCTTCCAAGTTTGTGAAGCAGCAGATGAGGGATTTGAAGTTGGGGCGTCTACCTCCCTAGCCAGATCTCTCAACCAATTTTATCCCACTTTCAGGAAATGAAGCATCTTCTCTGGACACAGGAATTTCTATCATTTGCCACTGCATTTGATTTTTTAAAAATCTTTTTCTGTGACTCATTTATGGTACACCCACAAAATTGGGTCAAAACACCATATGGTGCCTCAAGATCTTGTGTAGATCTTTCCGTTAAAATGAATTTGTACCTTGTTAACAATTTAATTACATTCTAAATGTCAATATTCACAAAAGTTTAAAGTACATTCCCGTTTTCCCAGCATAAAACATGGAGATGGCAATTAAGTTAATTATATCCATAAAGAAACCACGGAGCTGTGGCGGATGCACAAAAATCCTAATTTACATGAAGGAAATGACCTTCCAGAAGAAGACAGCGTAATGAAAGCGTTCCTCTTTGAAAAGGCCAGGCTATTTTCAAGAAGCTAAAAAATGAATTTAGCCTAAGACTTTAAAATTACTTTCCTGTGCACAAAACATACCCATCTGGAAGGGGGGGGTAAAGCTATTTTCAACATTCCAGCTCTAAAAAGCTATCTGTATTTAAACCACTACTGCTCACCTGAGTCTCCTTTCTGGAGTTACAGGATAGCTAACTTTTCTGTGAATCAGAGGCATCAGATACAGGCTACCACAGAGCAAATTACCATTAAGGCTCCCCTTCTCTTGTACGCATAACGGAAGATGCAGGTGTCATGAAGGAGACAGGAAGAGATGCCCTGTGCGAAGAACTTAGAAAACCAAAGGAAAAGGTCCAGCGGCTAGTGCCTGTGGCTCAAGTGGCTAAGGCGCCAGCCACATACACCTAAGGTAGCAGGGTTCGAATCCAGCCCGGGCCTGCCAAACAACAATGACTACAACTAAAAAAATAGCCAGATGTTGTGGCGGGCGCCTGTGGTCCCAGCTCCTTGGGAGGCTGAGGCAGGAGACTCGCTTGAGCCCAAGAGTTGGAGGTTGCTGTGAGCTGTGAAGCCATGGCCCTCTACCCAGGGGGATAGCTTGAGGGGTTTAGATATATTATCAGATCACCAATCCCTTTGCTTTTTTTTCTTTTTTTGAAACAGAGTCTCAAGCTCTCGCCCTAGAGTGCCGTGGTGTCACACAGCTCACAGCAACCTCCAACTCCTGGGCTTAAGTGATCCTCTTGCCTTAGTCTCCCAAGGAGCTGGGACTACAGGTGCCCACCACAATGCCCAGGTATTTTTTTAGTAATAGTTGTTATTGTTGTTTGGCAGGCACAGGCTGGATTAGAACCCTCCAGCTCTGGTGTATGAGGCTGGTGCCTTAGCTGCTTGAACTATAGGCACCAAGCCAATCAATCCCTTTGCTTTGCCAAAGGCTCTGTCATGGCTTCACACTCCCAACCCATGATATAAAAATTTAAAGATGTAACTTTGTCTCAAAGAAATAATTAACAATGATATGATCAACTTCAATGCTATAATTAGAGGACACTTTATTATAGAAAATAGATGTACTTTCAAAAGCTATCATTAAAATGCCTTTGTTTTTGAAGCAAGGTCTTCTCTGTCACCTGGGCTAGAGTGCACTGGCGTCATCATACCTCACAGCAACCTCAAACATCTGGGCTCAATCGATCCTCTCAGCTCAGCCTTCCATGTAGCTAGGACTAAAGGCATGAGCCAGCATGCCCAGCTGATTTTTCTGTGTGTGTATGCAGATGTGGTCTCACTCTGTTGCCCAGGCTGGTCTCAAACTTCAGGACTCAAGCAATCCTCCCACCTTGGCCTACGAAAGTGTTAGGATTATAGGTGTTTGAGCTCCTGCATCCAGTCCACTAATGCACTTTTAAATCAAATTCGCCCTCAAAGGCACTAAGGAAATTTATGTAGCGGAAGCCTACTTTAGAAAAATGAACTTGGTAAAGAAAAAATTAAAGCAGCAAGAAAGTCATAAAGCATATTGGGCTGGCATAAAACCTGTAGCACTCAACAGGGGTTATTCATTCACTCAATTAGTCTCACTCTTCCCCAGACTAGAGTAATGCCGTCATCATAGCTCACTCAAACTCAAGCTGCCGGACTTAAGCAATCCTCCAGCATCAGTAAGTGGGACTCCCAAGTAAGTGGGACTACAGTTGTATGCCACCACTTTTGTAGACTGGGTCTCACCCTTGCTCAAGCTGGTTTTGAACTCCTGGCCTCAACTGATACTCTCACCTCACCTTCCAAACTTCTAGGATTACAGACATGAGCCACCACGCCTGGCCACTCAATTAGAATTTAGCAAACACATAACATGGGCTGGGAACTCTTCTAGGTGTCAGAGAAACAATAAAGAATAAGACAAGTATAGTCAAGGCCAGGTGCAGTGGTTCATGCCTAGAATCCTAGCACTCTGGGAGGCTGAGGAGTGTGGATTGCTTGTGCTGAGGAGTTCTAGACCAGCCCGAGCAAAAGCAAG
Organism: Galago senegalensis; assembly: GCA_963575145.1. NCBI lineage: Eukaryota > Metazoa > Chordata > Mammalia > Primates > Galagidae > Galago > Galago senegalensis. The sequence goes on along the minus strand of CAUYTI010114416.1, from coordinate 23,580 downwards.
ACTCTGCCTCTAGTAAAAATAGCCAGGTGTTGTGTGGCAGGGGCCTGTAGTCCCAGTTAGTTGGAGACTGAGGCAAGAGAATCGCTTAAGCCCAAGAGTCTGAGGTTGCTATGAGCTATGATGAGACAACACTCTACTGAGGGCAACAAAATGAGACTCAGTCTCAAAAAAATTATTAAACAAAAGTTTTCAAGCACTTGAAATTCTATATTAGTCAAGCATTTTAAGTCTGCAATAAAATAATCTACAATTAGCATATGAGCAAAAAGGAAATGATAGAAGAAAAACATCAAGGAAAGTATAATTTAATCTCTTCTTGGGGGGTCACTGGTTATTTCTGGATAAAGAAAAACAAGTGACCTCTGTCCCTGAGCTATGAATATGAGTGATTACGAGACAATAAACAAATAAAAATAAAAAGAAACACAAGTGGACATAATCCATCAAACTTTTCCAAAAGTCCATACAAAACCTATTTTCAAAATAAGCCACTGTAGCATCTGCGGGAACTGATTCTAAGGAGCTGGTTTTGAGCCTAAAAAGGAGGCATGAGACTAAAAAAAGCCCTTTCCAGATGAAAAATATAAACTGCACTAGACCCAGGATCTATGCCAGAAATGGATAACTGACAAAAAATCTGAAAAAAATGAATACTCTGCAATCAGGGCTTTGAAAGCATAAAGGATATGTGGAATTGTGGGTATCATTTTCCTTAAGTTCACAGAAAAGGGCTCCAGCCAAGAATAGCATGAGACAGAACAGCCCCTAGCGCCCTCTGCCACCTCACCTTGCTGGCTCTTCATAGACCTTTTAAACCATTACTTCCTGACAGCTGCCCCCTGAAGGTGGGGATCGTGTGAATATCTTTTAATTGTCCCTTTTTTTCTACCTGCCCCATACCCACTATGTGGCAAAAGCCAATCTCCCAGGTTAACAAAAACACACAAGTTGTTCACTCAGATTCCAAACTTGGAAATGGGCATTAGCTAGCAATGAAAAGGGGCACACACGGCCTTCAGAACGACGACTGGCATCACCAGCAGTTACCCCCCTGCTTCTTCCAGAACCCTTCTCCTCTTCCCTTCTTTTCACTGTTTTCGTATGCAGTGGCCTGAGTTTACCACTTTCTATAAAAGGACTACAGAGATGCTCTAATTAGCATCCTAGTCAGTTCCCAGTCCTGTAGCTCGTTCTTCGACTTTGGACATCTCTGAGTGTGAATATTCACCCAATTTTTTAATATACTGCAATGCTCTAAGGCGGGGGAGGGCTGTACACAAATAATTCTCTTGGAAAAGCTACAGTGGTTTGCCAACATAGACCAGCAGCATCGTAATATTGATACATTACCTTTATACAAACACATAGGCCATTATGTATGTAGCCATTATAGTACTTTCTTTTTTTCTTGTTTTCCTTTGAGGCAGAGTCTCACTATGTCGCCCTGAGTAGAGTGCTCTGGCGTTATAGCTCACAGCAACCTCAAACTCTTGGGCTTAAGCAATTCTCTTGCCTCCGTCTCCCAAGTAGCTGGGACTACAGGCACCCGCCACAATGGCCGGCTATTTTTTGTTGCACTTGTCATTGATGGTTAGCAGGCCCGGAGCTGGGTTCAAACCTGCCAACTTCAGTGTATGTGGCTGGCACTGTAACCACTGTGCTACGGGTGCCAAACTACCATTATAGTACTTTTTTAAAGAGGGGTAAAAGAGGAGGAATGCGGTTTTACCTGTTTTTGCAAAAATCTCAAATCAACAGGATTCCTGAAAACCAAAGACTATTCACATAACTTCAAAATGTGGGTAGTAACAATCATCTTACTAATGAAATACATATGATATTTCTAGTCACACAAGTTCCTAGAAAGCAGAAGGCTTGAGGCGAGCAAGTATTCACAAAACTTTGGGTGACCAGCAAAGATCAGGAAGATATTTCTTGTTTCTATCTTCAGAGTCTTTTCTAAGAATATGTTTTTGTTTCTCCTTGAAATATCAATGTTGTCTTTTTCTCATTAGCTACAGTAAACCAAGGAGTTGTTTTGTTTTTTTCAACTTTCAGTAAACTGAAATAAAGAGTGGAATTTTTTTTAGGCTCAGCGCCTGTGGCTCAAGTGGTTAAGGCGCCAGCCACATACACCTAAGGTGGCGGGTTCAAATCCCCAGCCCGGCCCGCCAAAAAACAATGACGGCTGCAACCAAAAAATGGCCAGGCATTGTGGTGGGTGCCTGTAGTCCCAGCTACTTGGGAGGCTGAGGCAGGAGATTCGCTTGAGCCCAGGAGTTGGAGGTTGCTGTGAGCTGTGATGCCATAGCACTCTACCCAGGGGGGATAGCTTGAGGCTCTGTCTCAAAAAAAAAAAAAGAGTGGAATTTTTTTTCCATTACTAAAAATCAATAATTAATAGTCTTATGTTCAGAGATATTTTAAAAATGGCAATAAAGAATTTATGGGAGGGGCTCAGAGCCTGTGGCTCAGGTGGCTAAGGCGTCAGCCATGTACACCTAAGGTGGCGGATTCAAATCCAGCCCAGCCCGCCAAAACAACAATGATGGCTGCAACCAAAAAAATAGCCAGGTGCTGTGGCGGGTGCCTGTGGTCCCAGCTACTTGGGAGGGTGAGGCAGGAGACTCACTTGAGCCTAGGAGTTGGAGGTTGCTGTGAGCTGTGATGGTATGGCACTCTACCCAGGGGGACAGCTTGAGGCTCTGTCTCAGAAAAAAAAAAAAAAAAGAATTTATGGGAGGCTGGCTCAGTGCCCATAGACCAGTGAGTAGGGGACCAGCCACATATACTAAGGCTGGCAGGTTCAAACCCAGCCCAGGCCTGCTAAACAATTGATAACTGCAACCAAAAAATAACCAGGTTTTGTGGCAGGCGCCTATAGTCCCACGTACTCGGGAGACTGAAGCAAGAGAATTGCTTAAGCCCAAGAGTTTGAGGTTGCTGTGAGCTGGGACTCCACAGCACTCTACCCAGGGCAACATAGTGAGACTCCGTCTCTGAAAAAAATAAAATTTATAGGAGGGCTGGGCAGTGGCTCACACCTGTAATCCCAGCACTTTGGGAGACCAAGGTCAATAAATCGTCTGAACTCAAGAGTTCGAGAACAGCCTGAGCTAGAGCTAGACCCCATCTCTAAAAATAGCCAGGTGTTGTGGTGGGCGCCTATAGTCCCAGCTACTCAGGAGGCTGAGGCAAGGGGATCACTTGAGCCCAAGAGGAGTTTGAGGTTGCTGTGAGCTATGGCGTCAGGACATTCTACTGGGGGCGACAAAGTGAGACTCTGTCTCAAAAAAAAAAAAAAAAACACTTACAGGAGATAGAAAAGTATAGGAGTTAATAGTGTGAGTTTAAATCCTGGCAACTCAACCTCCAAGGCACATGAACTTGGACACATTTAACTTGTCTGGGCTCTGGTTCCTCTTCTGTACAATAAGGGTAATAGTTCCCACTTATGATGATTAAGCAAGTTTATACATGGAAAGCACTTAGAGCAGTATCTAAGTAAGCACTCAGTAAATGATAGCTGCTATGAATATGACTCTTAGGATTATAATTAAGAAGTCTTAAGAACTAGCAAGAGATATGGAAGTGATATTCACGCATAGTATATGTTTTGAGGAACAGGCAGAGTAGTTTTCTCAGTTTTATTATGTGAGAACATATTTAATCATATTATTCAGAGGCAATGAATACTGTATAATTATATTTAAAAGTTTAGGCCAATTGGCTCAGCACCTATAGCACAGTGGTTACAGTGCCAGCCACATGCACTGAGCGTGGTGGGTTCAAACCCAGCCCAAGCCTGCTAAACAACAATGACAACTGCAACAAAAAATAGCTGGGCATTGTGGTGGGCACTTGTAGTCCTAGCTACTTGGGAGGTTGAGGCAAGAGAATTGCTTGAGCCCAAGAGTTTGAGGTTGCTGTGAGCTGTGACACCACAGCATTCTACCCAGGGCAACATAGTGAGACTCTGTCTTAAAAAAAAAAAAAATTAAGCCAATCTACCTTTCAATATTACACAATTTTTAGAATATAATATCAACTGTTAAGAAGCATCTCAATTTCAGAGCTATTAAAATGTCAAAAAATATACATTTAAAATTTGATAGGACAGGCACGATGGCTCACACCTGCACTATGGGTGGCCAAGGCTGGGGGTGGGGAGTGGGGCAGTAAGGGGGAGAATCACTTGAGCTGACAAGCCTGAGCAAGAGTGAGACTCTATCTCTAAAAACAGCTGGGTGTTGTAGTGGGCGCCTGTATTCCTAGCTACTCAGGAAGCTGAGGCAAGAGGATCACTGTCCCCAAGAGTTTGAGGTTGCTGTGAGCAATAACACCAGGGCATTCACTCCAGGGCAACTGAGTGAGACTGTCTCAAAAAAAAAAAAAAAAAAAAAGATTTGATCAAATGCATTAAAAGAGATGGAAAATAATTGTGATATTCCAAGTATTCACAGTCTCATCTTTTCCTATTAGAGCTGTAAACTAAAATCCAGCTTCTAATTGAACATATTAACAGGTGCCGCCTCTCAGAGCACCCCCCAGCAAGCCCATTAGAGACAATTCCACATACATGACTGGCCAACAAGCAGGGAAAGGAGTACCTTTATCAAAAATACTGACCTCGAAAAGAAATATATACATACACACACATATGGACCTCAAAACCAAACAATATGCAAAGAAAAAGGCTGTAAGGCTGCGAGGCCGTGAAAGGAGAGAAGACAGCAGCAAGGGAAACGGTACAGCAAGCTGCAAGGTGAAAACGGTGAAACTCCTCCATAACTACGCATGGGGCAGGGGGACAGGCTTTCAGTGGAGGAACACCCCGGGTCCCACCAACCCCAACAGCCACTTGAGATTAGGCCCTATCGCAGCATCAGAAAGGATGCCAGGAAAAGCAGAATTGCTAAACTGAAAAGGACTAAGAGATCATCCAGTCCACAAATTCTCAAAGAGAACAAAAAGCATACTATTCTCCTGCCTTTCCGGATGCCGATGCCCACGTACACTCCTGCACGAAGTTGCTACATATTGCAGATGAGAGTGTACAAATGGTGGATACACAGAAGGAAAGCTGAGTCTGGAAATACTCAGTTTACGGGCAGTGCCTGTGGCTCTGTGAGTAGGGTGCCAGCCCCATATACAGAGGTTGGAGGGTTTGAGCCCAGCCTCAGGCAAACTGCAACAAAAAAATAGCCAGGCGTTGTGGTGGGTGCCTGTAGTCCCAGCTACTCAGGAGGCTGAGGTGAGAGAATCGCTTAAGCCCAAGAGCTGGAGGTTGCTGTGAGCTGTGACGCAACAGCACTCTACCGAGGGCAACAAAGTGAGACTCTGTCTCTTTAAAAAAAAAAAAAAATTCAGTCGGCAAACTGGAATTGCAGGTCAGAAAGGGTTCCCCCGACATTCCATCTCCCCTACAGCACAGCAGCTAAGTCATCCAGCCTCTCGTGAGTATCCTCATTAACTCAAACTACTGCATCCGCTACACGACCTCAATTCCATTTTCTTTCTTTTTCTTTTTGGAGACAGAGTCACACTCTGTTGCCCTGGGTGGAGTGGTAGAGTCCCTCTAACTCTTGGGCTCAAGTGATCAATCCTCTTGCCTCGGCCTCCCAACTAGTTGGGACTTCAGGCATGCACCACAATGCCCAGCTAGTTTTCTATGTAGTACAATCTTTCTACTTAGTAGAGACAAGGTCTCACTCTTGCTCAGGCTGGTCAAACTCTTGAGCTCAAGCAATCCTCTTGCCTCAGCCTCTCAGAATCCCAATTCCATTTTCTTTTCTTTTTTTGAAACAGAGTCTCACTATGTCACCCTTTGGTAGAGTGCTGTGACATCACAGCTCACAGCAACCTCCAACTCTTAGGCTTAAGCGATTCTCTTGCCTCAGCCTCCCAAGTAGCTGGGACTACCTGTGCCCGCCACAACGCCTGGCTATTTTTTGGTTGCAGTTGTCATTGTTGTCTTAGCAGGCCCGGGCCAGACTTGAACCAGCCAGCTTCGGTGTACGTGGCCAGCACCCTACTCACAGAGCTACGGGCCCCGAGCCCCAATTCCATTTTCGATAGCCTTGTCAGGAAATTCTTATGTTGAAACAAAATGTGCCAAGCTAGTTTAGGGTTCTTCTGTTCATTAAATATCTACTGAGCACTTGAATGTACTTTGAAAGGCCCTTGAGGAGTAACAGAGGACTACTGAGCTAGGGACGGGTGGGACGGGTAGGACGGGTAGGACAGACACAGTGGAAAACAAAGAGAGACAGAGAACAGTGGCTCACACCTGTAATTCCAGCACTTTGGGAAGGTGAGGTGGGAAGATCGCTTGAGGCCAGAAGTTTGTGACCAGTATGGGTAACATAGCAAGACCTCATCTCTTGCTATGGGAAGGGAGGGAAGAAGGGAAGGAAGGAAGGAAGGAAAAGAAAAGGAAAAATTGGGTGAAGTTTTGAGGTGACTAGCAAGAGTGAAAGCAGGTGGCTTTTGTCTAAGAAGGTAAAAGTCAAGGAAAGGCAGGAGAGAGCTGACCTAGGCTCAGGCTCACTATTTTTGTGGGTCATAGGAGATGAGCAATTTCCACAATAGTCACTAGGGAATCAGTGTTGGAGAAATCCAGGCTTTACTCAGGAAGCCAAGAAAGAGGGTGGGTCTATGTTGAAATTCATGTTTGGGGGGAACTTTCCTGACATAAACTGAGCTGTTCAAGACAGCAAAGGGAAGATGAGGAGAGCAGTCAGCCTCACAAGACAGTTTGCTCAGGGACTTGGAGAGGGGAAGTCTAAGACAGAAGTGGGTAGTAGGGTTGGGCAGTGCCGGTGGCTCAGTGGGTAGGGTGCCAGCCCCATGTATCAAGGATGGTGGGTTCAAGCCTGGCCCCAGCCAAACAGCAATGGAGAAGTGGCTGGGCGTTGTGGCAGGCGCCTGTGATCCCAGCTACTCTGGAGGCTGAGGCAAGAGAATCACCTAAGCCCAGGAGTTGGAAGTTGCTGTAGCACCATGGCACTCTACCCAGGGCGATGAAGTGAAAAAAATTAAAAAGGAGGAGGAGGTGGTAGGGGATGGAAGAGTCTGTATCTGGGGCAGTTAACGTGCACGCAATAGGTGCCAGGTACCTTGTAAACAACTGAACACAATCCAGTGAGACAAGCATTAGAGATACACAACAGATGCCACAAAGAGCTACGGAACTCAGAAAACAACACCCCCTAATATTAGGGCACTGTGACATACTAAACTAAAGCAGCATCCCCAGGTCTCTCTGATCCTCCCAACTTCCCTCCTGTCTTTTAATCCTCTTTTTCCTCCAAAGCATAGGAGGAAGTAGAACAATGCCTGGTCCATAGGAGACATTCATATATCTGGTGAAGGAATGAAGAACCCCCAGCTTAGTGGGATCAGAAAAACACATTCAGGGAGGCCAGCCTGGTAATAAGGCCATAGGGATTTGATACTGATAGAGATAATCAGCTCAGGGCTCTAAAGGGAAAGTGGGAGGCAAACTGTTTTTGCATCCGGGCATGCATTTCCAGATGGTGTCACCAGGACGCTGCTGCAGCCAGATGCATTCACCAAGAGACACAGCCTTCTGGGTGACCTTGAAGGCCCAAGTCAGAGGCTCCGTTTTCCCCAAAGCTGTGTACAGCATGGTCCAAAGCCCGCCTTCCTCTGAACGACGACTACTCTGCTCCTGATCATTTTTCTCACACACAGCAATAGTTTATTTTATGTATCATATTCCTTTTTCTAGGATAGAATTTAAAGGTCAGGCATTTGTCTCATTTATCTCCAGATCCCCAAAACCATTTAACATAGTGGTAAGCCATCAATACGACATTAATAAGATGGCATGTTTCCAAAAAAAAAAAAAAATGTGATTTATCGACTTTGTGTAGAAGAAACAAAGATCACTTTGTTTTAAAGCTTTATTTTTTTATGGAGAGTTTTTAGTACTTTTTTTTTTTTTTGAAACCGAGTCTTACTCGGTCACCCTGGGTGTGACACGCCGTGGTGTCATCGTAACTCACAGCAACCTCAAACTCCTGGGTTCAAGCAATCTTCCTGTCCCAACCTCCCCAGTAGCTGAGGCCACAGGCATGTACCACCATTCCTGGCTAGTTTTCTCTATTTCCAGTAGAGACAGGGTCTCAGTCTTGCTCAGGCTAGTCTCCAACTCCTGAGCTCAGGCAACCCACCTACTTCAGCCTCCCAGACGGAGGATTACCGGTGTGAGCCACCGTACAGGCCCATTTACTAATTATTTTTTACCAAATTCGGCTGTAACATAGTTTCATAACTTCCCATATACTATACTGCATTGCCTTTGAAATTGTACACAGTGATCCCACAGTATCATTCAGTTGTGGTATCTTATAATTTATGTGGTTGCATGTGCTGGCTTTTCACCGTCTTGCATACACAAATAAGTTGTCATTGCACTTCTGAAGGCTATTATTAACGAGTGGCCTGACACAAAACCCTGCCAGAGGCCCCTTGCCGAACAGACCTGGCATTTGCCACTGTGTCTACAGCAAGGCCGCACTGAGGCTCAGAGCAGCTCCCTGTGTCCCCAGGCTCTGCAGTTGGTGAAGCTGACAGTTTAATTCCAGTGACTGCAGGTGCGTGTGAGCGGGGCAAAGCAGCTGAGTTTATTTTCCCTCTATTCCTACATAAGTGAGGCAATAATTCACAGCTGACTGGGAGCTCCCAGAACACGTGCTGGTAGCTAATGTCTATACTGTCAACTACAATCCGAGAACAGAGGACCAACTAATGCAAGGCAATGCTGTGCAAATGAGGCCAAATTTGTTCCTGAAAACAAACACATACAACTCCTAAACCATGATCAATGCATGACTAGTCCATCTTTAATAGTTCAAATACACGACCAGGTCCTGTGGCTCACGCCTGTAATCCTAGCACTCTGGGAGGTCAAGGCGGGTGGATTGCTTGAGCTTAAGAGTTCAAGATCAGCCTGAACAAGAACAAGAGCCTGTCTCTACTAAAAAAAAAATAGAAAAACTAGCCAGGTGCTGTAGTGGGTGCCTATAGTCCCAGCGACTTGGGAAGCTTAGGCAAGAGGATCACTTGAGCCCAAGAGTTTGAGGTTGCTGGAGCTATGATGCCATAGCGCTCCACCCAGGGCCACAGAATGAGACTTTGTCTCACAAAAAAAAAAAAAAAATAGTTCAAATAAGAGTAAACACTTATATTCATTTCTAAAAGTACATCTCTAAGCCAAGGGGTTACTCCAAGGTGATCATTTTTGGATATAAAGCGTCTCATTACAGACATTGATAATGGACAGTTGAGGAGCCAAGGAAGGTTTCTGACCCTGGGAAGGACTTGATCAGTACTCAGATTTAAGAAAATCAGTGGGGGGAGGAGGCCATGTAAAGTCTGTTGAGAGAATGGGCCAGGGCTCGGGGCCTGTGGCTCAAGTGGCTAAGGCGCCAGCCACATACACCTGAGCTGGCAGGTCCGAATCCAGCCTGGGCCCACCAAACAACAATGACGGCTGCAACCAAAATATAGCCGGGTGTTGTGGTGGGTGGCTGTAGTCCCAGCTACTTGGGAGGCTGAGGCAGGAGACTTGCTTGAGCCCAGGACTTGGAGGTTGCTGTGAACTGTGATGCCATAGCACTCTACCCAGGGGGACAGGTTGAGGCTCTGTCTCAAAAAAAAAAAAAAAAGAGAGAGAGAGAATGGGCCAGAAATAAGGCAAAATCCACCCAACTGGAGTGAAGAACTGATAAGAACTAGTGGCTGATGGGGCGGCAGGTAGATAACAGAAAAGAGCACATCTCAAATAAAATTGGAAACCAAACAAGAGCAAAACAGGAAAATCTCCAGGAAAAGTCAGGAGGAGGGGCTGGATAGCAGCAGCAGAAGCCATGTGGCGGCCTTAGAACCGGGGCTTTCATTATGCAGGTCCTCCAAAAGGCAGAGCAGCTCAACAAAGCAGCAGAGTAGATGAGACCACTAAGGATTAGGGAAAACAGGAAACAAAGGGGAGAAGAGATAAGGGGTAGGGTAGATGCAAGAAAAGAGAGGAGAAAGGGAAAAAGTGGGCCAGCCAGGAAAAGACTCGAACCAAAGAAATAGGAAAATCAGGGGATTTCAGGCCATCAAAACCAAGAAAAGAGCTTTAAAAAGCTGCAAATATCGCAGAGAAATTTAGAATAAAGGCTGAAAACAGGCTGCCAGATGATACTTGGGAATTCATTGCTGACCTTCGCTTTGTTTTATTTTTCTGTACCCTCGGGTCTCCCCGCATTGCCCAGGCTGGCCAGCGTAGGAAGACTCCTGGCCTTGTGTCATCTTCCTGCTTCAGCCTCCCAAAGTGCTGGGATCCCAGGCCAGGGTGGCTGAGCATTGCTGACTTTCAGAATTGCTAATCTAATGTTGTGAACACAAACCAGCCTAGAAGAAAAGGAAGCGGGAGGCAGGGATGAGGGGGATGAAGCAGAGGCTGCAGGGGAGGGACACACAGAGCTTTCAGTAAGAAAGTCACTGGCACCAGCTCTAGGGAACATGGAGGTGCGAATCTAGGAAGACCTCAGGATTGTAGGGCCCGAGGTAACAAGCCTGCAGAGTGAGGCAACACAGGAGAAAAGCCTCTGAGGACTGGGTTTATCCTCCAGCTTAGGGAAAGGAGAGGGCTGCATAAGGGAAACTAGAAACCAAGTCTGAACTGAAAGACCAGTCTAGCGCTCTTAAAAATCCCAGCTGGAGACAGAAACTGCTTATCCGCATAAATCAAGGTCTACTTCAAGAAGGACAGGGTGAAGCGAAGAGAGAAGAGCCAAATAGAAAAGAGCTGTAACAGATACAAAAAGTACAATTAGGAATCAACCAGAAATAAGCAAAGAAGTCTGTCAAAAAGTACAGAGGGCCCAGAGGATGTGTTAATTGAAGGATAACCTGTAACATTCCTTGTCTTGCTCCTGCTAATCTTGGTTGCCTGTACTCAGGACCAAAAGGAGGTTTACCTAGCTTTGGGAACGCACAGCAGTTTATAAAGCTGGTTGCACATCAGAATCATGTGGGGCACTTGTTTAAATACAGCTTCTCTTACCCTAGCCCTGGAGCTTCTGAGCCATTATACCTAAGGTGAGGCTGGGAATTTTAAATTACCACTCCCAAGTAATTCTGATATAGCCTGTAGAAGGGCATTTGGAAACCAAGCCCATCATTAAAATTATCTGATGTGCTCGTTAAAAATACAGGTTCATAGCTCTTGTCCAAACCTACCAAATTTCATACCACATTTCACATCCGTGAAACTACAGTAAGTGCATGTTTACATTTTCTTTTCTGCCACTTATCCAGTAAATGCATAATTTACTGGAAAAGAATGCTAGCAAAACTCTGACTACCCCAGGACTGAATCCCAGTGCGTGCCCTGGAAGCCCCGAGTCAGGCCTAAGGTAGACCCCCATCCCTATTCCAAAGAGCTCCGATTCCTCTTCTCTGTGATCAGCTTGACCCATGAACTAGGTTTCCCTCAGCAAGGGAAAGAAATGCAAGCAAGTAGATGTGTGTGGTTTAAGGGTCTCCCAATGATCCTAGGTTCACAAGGTTACATGGCTATTCCTTAAAAGAACAATCTTTAAATTGAGGCCGGGCGCAGTGCCTCACGCTTGTAATCCCAGCAAGGGATTACAAGGCTGAGGTGGGTAGATTGCTTGAGCTCAGGAGTTTGAGACTAGCCTGAGCAAAAGCAAGACCCTATCTCTAAAAAATAGCCGAGCACTGTGGCAGGCAGGTACCTGTAGTACCAGCTACTTGGGAGGCTGAGGCAAGAGAATCACTTAAGCCCAACAGTTTGAGGTTGCTGTGAGCTGTGATGCCACAGCATTCTACCAAGGGCAACAAAGTGAGACTCTGTCTCAAAAAGAAAAAAATCTGGCTTGGCACCTGTGGCTCAAGCAGCTAAGGCAGCCACATACACCAGAGCTGGTGGGTTCAAATCCAGCCCCAGCCCACCAAACAACAATGACAGCTGCAACCAAAAAATAGCCAGGTGTGGTGGGCGCCTATAGTCCCAGCTACATGGGAGGCGGATGCAGGAGACTCGCTTGAGCCCAGGAGTTGGAGGTTGCTGTGAGCTGTAATGCCACGGCACTCTATCCAGGGGGACAGCTTGAGGCTCTGTCTCAAAAAAAAAAAAAAAATTAGTGTTATAAGCCTGTGTCCACCGAATGATGCCACAGAGACGAGTTTGGACCTTGCCTCTGAAACTTACTCCCTGAAGGGCACTATAATTAAGACTTTCCGGAACTTTGTTTTTTTCCTCTCTAAAATGGTTAATACCACCACCTATTTTACATGGTTGTCATAAGAACTGGAGGTAATACACATATAGTCCTGGTTCAGAGCCAGAATTCAATAAATATAGGCAGCCCCTGAGTTACAATCATCCTAGTTATGTACAACTTGCCATTACAAATGGAGGCTGTTACATTAAGTCCCTGAGTTACGAATATCCAACCTTACCAATGGGGGCATAGGTAACAGGTACAGGTCACAGGTAAATGTACAAATTCAACTTAAGAACAAACCTACATAGCTGGGCATTGTGGCAGGAGCCCGTAGTCCTAACTAGTTGGGCATTGCTTGAGCCCAAGAGTTTGAGGTTGCTGCTGTGAGCTATGACCACATGGCACTCTAGGAGGGCAACAAAGTGAGACTCTGTCTCAAAAAACAAACAAACAAACAAAAATGATTTTTTATGACCTGGAGACTGCCTATAGTATTTATTCATATTGCTCTTACCCAAATCCTCATTCCTTTTCCCCTAAAGGTTAAATAAGTCCTGTAAAAGTTCCCAGGATACTAGAGTATGTCTTAAAAATTTGACTATTCCAGTCATGGTGAAAACTGGAAAAGGAACACTACTTATACAGAAAGTTTGCAAAGTATATAATGTGAAAAGTCCCTCACCACCAAGCACACAGCTGCTGAATAAATTACAAGAGGTACACTTTTAAACGCATTGCTGAGCTCATTAAAAAATAAATGAGATGCCCAAAAACAAGAAGGAAAAAACAGAACTGTAAACCTAAACCCAAATAAACCAGACCACCACGTTGCCCTGGCGGCATTAATGCCATTGCTGAGGAAGATAGAGCCTTAGGGACTGAGGGCCAAGCAGGGGACAGGAGAACGTGTCTTGGGCTTTCCACAACGGGAACAGACCTGTTCTGAAACCAGTGCTCAACACAGATGCAAACTACACCATAAAAGAGTGGCCTGGGAAAAGTCTGCCTTCTGCCAAAGCAAACTTAGGAGAAAATATGTGAACCCAGGCCAAGGTTAAGCAGAAAAATAGGCATCTTCTGAGCAAGGCTGAGTTCAAATTTACACTATGGGCAGCCCCCGATTTAAGAACAAGATAGGTTCTATAGGTTTGTGGAATTTGTATGGTAAGTCAAAACAGGTACATTTGCCTAGAATAGCCTCCCTTCTTAAGTGCAAGTTGCTACCCAGGTCAGGTGTTTATAACTAGGGGACTGTCTGTACCTTGAAGTTGGGGAAGTGACTAATGAATTAATGCGATCTGAGATTGAAAGTATAAACATGTATTTTCTACAGAAATGCATCCTCAGGTGGTGCCTGTGGCTCAGTGAGTAGGGTGTTGGCCCCATATATGCTGAGGGTGGTGAGTTCAAACCCAGCCCTGGCCAAACTGCAACAACAAAAAATAATAAAATAATGAAATAAATGCATCCTCAATACAGACCCTTGAGAATTCCCATAAAACTAAGGATTAAGGAAATAAACCATCTTGAATGAGAGCAGAGACATTTAGTACAGTGGTTCTCAACCGTCCTAATGCCGCGGCCCTTTAATACAGTTCCTGTGGGTTGCGACAGACAGGTTGAGAACCACTGCTTTCAGATTCTCCCCCACCCCCAAGGGTTTCAGAATTCAACTGTAAAAAAGAAAAAGGGGATAGCTGGGCGTTGTGGCGGGTGCCTAGAGTCCCAGCCACTGGGGAGGCTGAGGCAGGAGAATTGCCTAAGTTGGAGGTAGCTCTGAGCTGTGATACCACAGCACTCTACCAAGGGCAATAAAGTGAGACTCTGTCTCTAAAAAAAGAAAAAGGGGTAAGCATAGAAATAGCTAGGCCAAATAAAGCACAAAATAGGATAGAAAAAAATACAAGCGTATCAATACTTACAAACTAAGCTGTTACATTACATCAGATTTGATAAAAACTCTTTCATCTTACTTTCTGTATATATTCCTGCGAATGAGTTTTTCATATTAAAAAGACAATTTTGAGAGGGGATAACCAAATAACATATGGAAAAAGAATGCTCCCCCTCCCATGCCTAAAGATCACCTCATCTTTCACTCATATTTATTTTTCTTTTTGAGACAGAATTTCACTTTGTTGCCCCTGGTAGAGTGCCATGACACACTCACAGCAACCTCAAACTCTCGTGCTCAAGCAATCCTCTTGCCCCAGCCTCCCAAATAGGTGGGACTATAGATACCCATCACAATGCCCAGCTATTTTTAGAGATAAAGTCTCGCTCTTGCTCACGTTGGTATCCAACTCCTGACTGCTGGAATCAGCCTCAGCCTCCAAGAGTACTGGGATTATAGGCATGAGCTACTGTGCCTGGTCCCTCTCTCCCTTATTTCTCAGCCACATGCTTAGGACTAAGAAAGCCAAATCATTTCTCAAAGATGCTGCTTCACAGGATGCTTGGTAAGAGCCCTGCCTCTGATGCCAGACGCATTTCCATGTGAATCTGGCTAACCAATTAATGATTCCAAGCAAGTTAGTAAAACTCTCTGTGCCTCAAATTCTTCAGACATAAAATGGGCATAATACTACTTACCTAGGAGGACTGCTGCAAAGCAAATTTATACATGTTTGTTTGTGCATACCACAGCACAGTCTGTAGCATAGAAAATGCATTCTTGGGCCAGACATGGTGTTTCACACCTGTAATCCTAGCACTCTGGGAGGCCAAGGTGGGTAGATTGATCGCCTGAGCTCACCAGTTTGAGATTAGCCTGAGCAAGAGTTAGACCCTGTCTCTAAAAATAGCTAGGCATTGTGGCAGGCACCTGCAGTCCCAGCTACTCAGGAGGCTGAGGCAAGAGAATTGCTTGAGCCTTGGGGTTAGAGGTTGCTGTGAGCTATGACTCCACAGCACTCTACCAAGGGTGACAAAGTGAGACTCTGTCTTGAAAGAAAGAAAGAAAGAAAGAGAGAGAGAGAGAGAGAGAGAGAGAGAGAAAAGAAAAGAAAAGAAAAGAAAAGAAAAGAAAAGAAAAGAAAAGAAAAAGAAAAAGAAAAAGAAAAAGAAAAAGAAAAAGAAAATACATGTTTGGCCAGGCAAGGTGTTTCACACCTGTAATCCTAGCACCCTGGGAGGCCAGGGCTAGATGACCACTTGGGGTCAGGAGTTTGAGGCCAGCCTGAGTAAGATAGAGACCTTATTTCTACTAAAAAAAAAATAGACAAATTAGGGCAGTGCCTTTGGCTCAAAGGAGTAGGGCGCCACCCCCAAATGCCAGAGGTAGGGGGGTCAAACCCAGCCCCAGCCAAAAACTACCAAAAAAAAAAAGAAAAGAAAAGGAAAGGAAAATTAGCCAGGTGTGGTGTGGCAGGTACCTGGAGTTCCCAGCTTCTTAGGAGGCTGAGGTAGAAAGATCTCTGGAGGGGAGAGAAGAGGGAAGAAGCATGCAACAAATAGCAGCTATTATGAACACTGGGGGGGGGGGGGAGAGCATTAACTCATTTGTTATTTCATTCAGCAAGTATTTATAGAATGTCTCCTATGTAACAGTCCTACCGCCAGATCTTCTGGGACATACATGACTGACTCCTTGTTATGATACGATCTAGCAAGTTTCTTTTGTGCCAGGCATTTACCCATACAATTTTACTTAATTCTGCCAACAATCTTAAAGCACTGTTATCTCTGCTGTCCAGATGGAGAAATTCAGCAATTAAGAGACTCCATCCAATTCACACAGCGAGTGCTGGAATAGGGACTTGACCTTGGGTGACGAATAACCCCAAACCCTACATTTTTAATTACTTCCCCTCTCTGCTTCACTTAAATGAGGAATCTCACATTCAGATATATATATATGCACACATCTACATACAGTTGGTAGATTTTATTTTATTTATTTTAACCAAAAAGCAGAAACTCTAAAATGGGTGGGTTTTATAATCACAGAACATGGCACAACTCTGCTAAACTGAATTCTCTGACAAGCTTTTTGACAAGTTTTTGTTCCTTCTTTAAGAGGGAAAGTAACATTTCTATTGAGTAATGTCTACTTTGTAACACATCTAAATTATGTGGTTTTCCTATATAAATATTTTTCTAGGTGCTAAATAATGAATTGGTACTTTCCAGGGATTTAAATCTGGTTTACTTTTTGACGGACAGGATCTATTTCTCTAATGATAGACGAGCTACTGAATAGGAAGGCAGATTTGATTCAAAGGAAGAAGGGTGACCAGCACTTGTAGCCCCAACTACCTGGGAGGCTGAGACAGGAGGATTGCTTGAGCGAAGAGATGCTGGTTGCTATGAGCTAAGCTGAGGCCATGGCACTCTAGCCAGGCTGATAGAGTGAGATTCTGTCTACAAAAGGAAAAATTAAAAAAAAAAGAAGAAGAAGGAAGCACTTTCCAAAATGTTTTTACCCTCTTGAACTTGAACAGGGTGTGGTCGCCAGAAGTTTGAGGCTACTTATAACGTTCCTTCTCCAACAGATCCTACAGATTTATTATGAGAAGGGGAACAGTTGTATCTATTAAGAAATACATGTAGTAATTACTTTTCAATCCTGAAAATAAAAGCAACAAGAACCTTGAGTTTCAAGCGCTGAACAACATTGAGATAATATAGCAAACCTAGAGAAGTTACTGCTAGGTTCTCCATTAAAAAAAAAAAAACACTCTGGATAATAAAAAAAAAAAAGGAAAGAAAGAAAAGAGCTGGCCACTGTAGCTCATGCCTGCAATCCCAGCTACTCTGGAAACTAAGGCAAGGAGGGTCCCAGGAGTTCAAGGCAGAAGAACACATGATCAAGCCTGTGAATAGCAGCCACTGCACTGCAGCCTGGGCAACATACTAACACCCCATCTCTGTGAGAAAGAGAACAGACAAGAAAAAGGAATCTTCTATAATCACAGTAGTCTTGTAGAAACCATCTATAATGTGAACTCAAATAAAATCTTAACTCCAGCCAGGTGTGGTGACTCATGCCTGTAATCCTACCACCATGGGAGGCCTAGGCAGGTGGATTACTTGAAGTCAGGAGTTCTGAGACCAGCCTGAGAAAGAGCAGGACCCTACCTCTACTAAAATTAGCAACAGGCTCAGGGGCCTGTAGCTCAGCGGCTAGGGCACTGGCCACATACACTGGGGCTTGCAGGTTTGAACCCAGCCTGGGCCTGCCAAACAACAATAACTACAACAAAAAAAATAGCTGGGCATTCAGGTAGGTGCCTGTAGTCCCAGCTACTTGAGAGGCTGAGACAAGAGAATCACTTAAGCCCAAGAGTTTGGGGTTACTGTGAGCGACATAGTGAGACTCTGTCTTAAAAAAAAAAAAAAAATTAGAAATAACAGCCGGGCGTTGTGGTGGGCTCCTTAGTCCCAGCTACCTGGGTTTGAGGTTACTATAAGCTACGATGCCAGGGCACTCCAACCTGGGGCAACAGAGTGAGACTATCTCAAAAATAAATAAATCTTAACTCCAACCCACCAATCCAACAAAATGGCCCCCCTCTTGGCCAAGGTGATGCCAGAAATACCCTATAGCTGAGTTGCCGGCCCTGAGAGGTCAAAGTAGCCCCATCCTTCCCACTTCCCTTCTCGGAGGTTCTCTTTGTAACTCATTAACAGGCTGAAAGCCAAGACAAAGCTTAAGTAAATTGAGGACCTACAGGTGTGCTTTAACAGCTCCCTCGGCTCTGAGTATCTACTCCCCTGGTTTGTCTGTGATTAAAAGCCTTCTGGATTTCAAAACACTCCAAGCCTTTAGACAAAGCTCCATTTCTTTAACCAATTACAAATCAAAGACTCCTTAAACCCACTTATAACCTTCCTGCTTTGAGAAGTCCTGCCTTTTGGGCCAAACCAATTTATGCCTTCCAGGTATTGATTTTTCACGATGTCTTGCTGAAAAGTATAAAACCAAACTGTAACCCAACCATGTCAAACCACTTGCCCAAAGCTTATTGGACTAGGCCAAGTTCACACATACTCAGCTCAGAATAAAGCTCTTTTAATTATTTTACACTGTGTGTGTTCTTTTCTGCTGACAATGGACTGCAACAACTCCATTCATCCTTACTTTGAAAAGGCACTTCATCTTTTATTCACCTGCTCAATGGGTTTGAAATCAAGCCAGGTGATTTTAAGTAAAAGAATTTGTGCACATTAACCTCAAATTGAAAACAGCTGATGGTGGGTGGTGCCTGTGATTCAAGGAGTAGGGCGCCAGCCCCATATATAGGGGATGGTGGGTTCAAGCCCGGCCCAGGCCAAAAAAAAAAGAAAATAGCTGATGGTTAACAAATTGTGTAGGTTAAATAACTTGGAAAATAATAAATAAACACTATCTTCAATGCAAAGCAAAGCGTTTTTATTTGACAAGGAAGAATGCACTCTTCCATTCATTTTAGGATCACACCTAAAATGCAAGAATTTACAAACTGTTTCACCAGCATCCCCATTTTGCAGATGAGACGACTGAGACCAAAAGCACTGTAATTCAGTTACTTGCTAACATGTCCTCACATTAAATTTCTGCTCTTATCTCGCTGGTTAAACACTTATACTTCATCACCCACCCTGTTCTTCTGTCATAATACAACTTCAAGACACACGTGAACTGAAAGAGAACACTGCTCCCATATGTATCATATTCAAATCCTCACAACAGCTTTGCTTAATCATAACAAAATAAGTGAAAGTCACTAGAAGTATTTGTATTTCTGCTGCTGGAATAAGGGGTTAGCCTCATAAGATGCTCACAGAAAGGGGAAGGGAGGGGATTTTAACAAAGTTTTGCAAATCAAAAGAAAGAAAAAAAAATCCCTCGGTTATTCTAGACAGTTTTGAACTCTCCTGGGGAGAATATATTTACAAGTCAAAGGAGATGCTACGGCCTTGAATAGATCATTTTGATTCAAGGAGAATTCAGAGATCAAAATCCCACATTACTGAAATCTGAATTTATTAACATGAAAACAGCAATAAAAATTCAGTCCCCTGATATTAGCAGCATGTTTCCCCAAGGAAAAGTCGACACTTTTCACACTGAGGCAGAGAGGGGTGAAGAGTCCCTTCCAAAAGAGATAACCCCAGCCCTAAGGTTATCTGGTTTGGGGTCACTCGCAACCGCCAGGATGCTGGACCAGTTGAACATCGGCCTCCCCGTATACAGGGCTACGTCTGACGAAAGCAGAAATTCTGCGAATAAGTTTAAACTTCAGCAGCTACAAAACGGGCCTTATTAATTCCTAACAAAAGTTGTGTGTGTGTACTTGAGAGTTATACCTTACTTCCGGAATTCTCTGAGATGTGACCTCCAGAGCAAGCTCAGTGCTAGGCGGGTTCCTGGCCAAGGTCCTTTGGGGGAAGGGACAAAATAGCTAAGACAGTGGGTGGCCGAGCGCTGCCGTCGAGGACTAGCGTCTCACTGGCCAATTCCTTTTGCAGCCGGAGGAAGGGGCGCACCTGCAGGGCGCAGGGCGCGTCTCTCACCTGCACTGACCAGTCCGCCCAACCCTTGTCCCCCGACCCCGAGGCGCTTACCTGTGGCATCTGCAGGCTCCTGCTTCCTGAAGGTAACTATCTCCGGTCGTCCCAGGTGAGACACGGGCCTGCTCCAGGGTCGGGGGACCCCGAGCTGCAGATAGGCGGGGTTGGACTTCCTCCGGATGGCCACCCGCCTGAAGTTGTAGCCGCCCTCGCCGCTCATCTTGCCGGGCTCGCCGCCCGCTCCGCGCTCTCTCTGCAGGCTGCTCTGCTGGCTCCGCAGCGGAGAACGGACGCCGGGGGGCGTCGCCTGCATGCTCAGGTTCGAAGCGACACCGTGGGACCGCTCTGCTCCGGGGTCTTCTCCGCGAGTGCCCCCTCGTCCTTTCCTTTCCGGGACGCTCCGGGCCTCGCGGGGAGTTTGGCTCCGACTCCCTCTGCGGCAGCCGCTCTCACCCGACGCCGCCACCGCAGCGGCCGGGCCGGGGCTCTCTCCGCCCCCAGCGCCCTGGAGCCAATCGCTTGCGGGCCCCCAAGGGCGGGGGAAGGAGAGCGCCGAGACTCCGGCCCGTTTGCGCCGCCACCGCCGCCTCCTCCCGCCGGAGAGGCAGCCAAGGACTCGCTGTGCCCAGGGGAGCGTCCTGGGCGCGGCCGGGAGCCGCTGGCTTTGGGCGGCCCCGCCCCGCCGCGCCGCGCCGCAGACTCGCCCATTGGCCGAGGGAAACGCGCGGGCGCGCACCTGCCGCCCCACACCTGGGGTGCTGGACAGGTGGCCTCGCGGTGGATTCGAGAAGAAAAAAATGTCCAGCACGCATGCCCACGCTCTGAGGGTTAAGGATGTGCCTCAAGCCGCTTAAAAATAATCTCCTTTATGTCGTAGGAATCAAAGTGCAGAACCTACAGGAGACCACATCGCACTGCAGAGGTAGAATCCCTACCCAAGTCTCGGGACCATTCTGTTCTTATTCCTTTGAGCCAAACCATCTTGTCAGAAAGACCAGGACAGAAAATGAAAAAAAAGGGGGTGGGGGGCAAAAGAGAAGAGGTGGAGCTAGCGATCCACAGGTTACATCAGACCCTTCATCATTGCGACCACTTTCAGGACTTTGAGTCATTTTGAATGGCCACGGCATATTTTTGTTTTGAACATCAAATAAATACCAAATTGAAGAAAATCGGCTGAGCGTGGCGGCTTCCGCCTGTAATCCCAGCACTCTGGGAGATCGGGGCAGGTGCATTGCTTGAGTTGAGCAGTCTGAGACCAGTCTGGGCCAGAGTAAGGCCTGTCTCTACTAAAAATGGAAAAATTAGCGGTGGGTCCCTGTGGTGCCAGCTACTCACTCTGGAGGCTGAAGCAAGAGGATCAACGGCTGAGCCCAGGAGTTTTAAGTTGCTATAGGCCATGCCACTGTAGCCTGGAGCAAGAGAGTGACACTCTGACTCAAAAAGAAAAAAATCCTGAAGAAAATACATTTTAGACTGGCTTGCTTATCTCCATTAAAAAATTCACAAGTCGGCTTGGCGCCTGTGGCTCAAGCGGCTAAGGCGCCAGCCACATACACCTAAAGGTGGCGGGTTCAAATCCAGCCCAGGCCGCCAAACAACAATAATGGCTGCAACCAAAAAATAGCCGGGCATTGTGGCAGGCGCCTGTGGTCCCAGCTACTTGGGAGGCTGAGGCAGGAGACTCGCTGGAGCCCAGGAGTTGGAGATTGCCGTGAGCAGTGAAGCCATAGCACTCTACCCAGGGGGACAGCTTGAGGCTCTGTCTTAAAAAAAAAAAAAAATTCACAACTCCAGTGGCCAATACCTGTAATCCTAGCATTCTGGGAGGCTGAGGTGGGTGGATTACCCGAGCTCAGGAGTTAGAGACCAGCCTGAGAAAGAGCGAGACCCCACCTCTAAAAATAGTTGGGCACTGTGGCTGGTGCCTGTAGTCTCAGCTACTTGGGAGGTCGAGGCAAGAGAATCACTGGCGCCCAGGAGCATCAGGTTTCTGTGAGCTATGACACCAAGACACTCTACTGAGAGCGACAAAGTAAGATTCTGTCTTTAAAAAGAAAAAAATCACTGCGGTGCCTGTGGCTCAGTAAGTAGGGCACCAGCCCCATATACCAAGGGTGGAGTGTTCAAACCTGGCCTGGCCAAACTGCAACAAAACAATAGCCGGGTGTTGTGGCGGGCACCTGTAGTCCCAGCTACTCAGGAGGCTAGGGCAAGAGAATCGCCTAAGCTTAAGAGCTGGAGGTTGCCGTGAGCTGTAATGCTACAGCACTCCACCGAAGGTGACAGCGTGAGTCTCTGTCTCAATCACATTGGCTTGGCCCTGGTAACACAGTGGTTATGTGGTGCTGGCCATACATACCGAGGCTTGCTGGTTCAAACCCAGCCCGGGCCTGCCAAACAACAATGACAACAACAACAACAAAATAGCTGAGCACTGTGGCAGGCACCTGTAGTCCCAAATACTTGGGAGGCTGAGGCAAGAGAATTGCTTAAGCCCAGGAGTTTGAGGTTGCTGTGAGCTGTGATGCCACAGCTCTCTACCAATGGTGACAATGAAAGACTCTCAAAAAAAGAAAAATATCACAACTCTAATAAAAAGAGGCTGTGTTCCAAAGCCATAGAGACAGGAAGGGAAAGGGGCGCTCCAAGTACCCCAGTTCAAGCAGGGTTCCCCAGCCATCAGTCACTTCCATTCTGGAGCCACCCACCCCACATTTCTTCACATGGTCCTTCACCCATGTACTAGGTAACACGCTAGTTCTCTGAAGTGAGGCCGTAACTCAGTCTTCCAAAAGATAACATTGTGGAAGGCAATTCAACACTAGTCTCCTGGGTGGCGCCTGTGGCTCAGAGGAGTAGGGCACCAGCCCATATACAAGAGGTGGTGGGTTCAAACCTGGCCCTGGCCAAAAACTACAAAAAAAAAAAAAAAAAACACTAGTCTCCTTGGCTGCTACTCCAATGAAAATACTCCTGAAGACCCATGCTTCTCACCACTTAGAAAAATTGATTCAAGATGGTTAAAAGATTTAGGTAGTGCCCACAGCACACTGGTTACAGTGCTAACCACATGCACCTAAGGTTGTGGGTTTGAACCCTACCAGAGCCTGCTAAACATCTTTGACAACTGAAAAAAAAAAAAAAAAAACAGCCGGGCTTTGTGGTGGGTGTCTACAGTCCTAGCTACTTGGGAGGCTGAGGCAGGAGACTCGCTTGAGCCCAGGAGTTAGAGGTTGCTGTGAGCTGTAATGCCATGGCACTCTACCCAGGGGGACAGCTTGAGGCTTTGTCTCAAAAAAAAAAAAAAAAAAAAAAGAGAAAATGGTTAAACTTATTAAAACAAATTTTTCCTTACACTGTCATCGTCCTATATATTAACAAAAAAATGTCCTTTCTTTTCTCACAGGAGAGATTATTTCATTCAATATTTTTAATGAATTTTTTACCATGTGCACTTCGATAATAACAGAAGATAAAGAAGGTAAGTGTGTGCCAAGGGACGGTGAGCAGCGCCGGGCACCACGTCGGGGAAATGCTAAATAAGTGGAATTAGAACATTTAAAAATATGAACTTCCTAGGTGAATTCTGTGTAGATCACATGTAGCTCGTGTACCTTGGTGAATTTTCTTAAGTACATTGAAAACTGCCCTTATCTTAAGACCACTGTAATAGCTGTTGAAGTTTAATTCAGGTGCCCCCCCAACCTAGGAGTGTTTCAGGCGTAGAAACATTGTTACTTTCCTTATAGTCTATTTATTCCTATCTGCATGATTGGATAGAAATACTCATAGGAGAGATGATGTTATCTTCACATAG
>CAUYTI010114414.1:0-12807 GCA_963575145.1 Galago senegalensis | reverse complement strand
CCCAGATACCTTCCCTGGCTCCGGCTGCAATTCGCACCAAGACCTCACTGAAATGCGGCGCGGCTCCCCAGCCTAAAGTAACTCGCAATTGGAGCGTGTAGCCCTCGCTTCTACGAAGTGCACTCTCGGCCTTACTCTTCTTTGAAATTACTGGCTGATCCCTTGTAACTGCATACTTTTAAGAAAGGCACAGTGCACATCCCAATATTGAGAAGGAAAAACAAAAGCACAATACTTACTACACTAAGGACTGAGAAAACGGGACATGGGGCTCGCTCGGATCAGCTTTAAAACGAAGCAGGCACAACACTTAAATGATTCCAAAAGTGGAGAGAGCACGATAAAGAATTGTTGATGGGGTTCTGTGTTAATTAACCACAAGAGAAACCATACTCCAGAACGGGTTCGCGCGACGGACTTTAACACGGAACCCAGAGTTAGCGGGTGCAGTTTTCCCGCCGGAAATAGGGACAGAGGCAGCCTTCCCTACCGCGCACGCGCAATACCACTTACTCTAGGATGGATGTGGTGGGTATTTTATGTGTAGTAGCGGCAGTCCTCGCTTTGGGGTTCTGGGTTTGGGATACCCCATTACGAATGAAGAATCAAGAGCAAGCAGGCTTGTTGGGTGCTGGAGGCCAGACCCTGCTGGTGATCGCGCACCCTGACGATGAAGCCATGTTCTTTGCTCCCACAGTGCTAGGCTTGGCCCGCCTAAGGCACCGTGTCTCCCTGCTTTGCTTCTCTGCAGGTAGGAGGAGGCCGTAGGTGGGGCACTGAGCGCCGGGCCTGTAAAGGGGATTTAAGTGCTAATCTATCTCAACTTTTCAAAGCGTTTTCTGATGTAAAGAGCTAAGTTATATACACCTAATTCTGGACCTCTCACAGACTGGGGACGGAAGCGGCCGTTTTTCCAGGTGGGTTGGAGGACGCCTGCAACTCAGGTACTCCACTCCAGTAGAAGGATTGAGGAGCAAAAAAGCAGTTGCTTGCACACGGTTACTTTCAATGTCCTTTGGGAACTGTGCTTGTAGTAGTTATTCTGTGGAAACTTTCATTTGCAGAAGGACCAAGAATAATGATCTTACTATATAGCACACCAAACAGAAATCAATACTGTATCGTGCTTGCTCTGGCCTTAAAGTTTCACCTCTAACAATAGCAAAGTACCTCCGCAATGATTTTAAAATCAAGTGTAAGAGAATGCATGTATCAAACTGAAGAAGTAAACTCAGAAGATTGGAAGGTAATTTTGTGTTTTTTTAGAGTTCAACTTCAGTCAACTTTTCTGTGAAAGTTTCACAGAATAGGTCTTTCTTTACAATACAGAAAGGATCAAAAGAGAAAACGAATATTGACCATGATACCAGATTATTGGGTAATTGGATAATAGTTGTATAAATAAAGTAATTGAACTGTCCTCACATATGGATGAGTTTTACGGTATGTCAAATTATACTAAAATAAAGCTGTTTTTAAAAATTACTCATGACCTCTTTTCCCATTTGGTTGTGTGTGGTTCCAATTCTTTTTCTTTTTCTTTTTTTTTTTTTTGAGACAGAGCCT
The DNA here is from genome assembly GCA_963575145.1 of Galago senegalensis. Taxonomy (NCBI): domain Eukaryota; kingdom Metazoa; phylum Chordata; class Mammalia; order Primates; family Galagidae; genus Galago; species Galago senegalensis. Next base: position 11,241 of record CAUYTI010114414.1, on the reverse strand, counting down.
CAAGCTGTCCCCCTGGGTAGTGGCATCACAGCTCACAGCAACCTCCAGCTCCTGGGCTCAAGCGAGTCTCCTGCCTCTGCCTCCCAAGTAACTGGGACCACAGGCACCCGCCACAACGCCTGGCTAATTTTTGGTTGCAGCCGACATTGTTGTTTGGCGGGCCGGGCTGGATTTGAACCCGCCACCTTAGGTGTATGTGGCTGGCACCTTAGCCACTTGAGCCACAGGCCCAGAGCCACCAAATGTTTATTAAACATGTATATGCTAGGCCTTATTCTGTGTCTAAGGGAAGCAAGCTAGATAAGGATCTTGTCCTCATGAAACCTGAAATTAAAACATTTACTAGGCTCAGTGCCTGTGGCTCAAGCGGCTAAGGCGCCAGCCACATACACCTAAAGTGGCGGGTTTGAATCCCCAGCCAGGGCCGCCAAACAACAATGATGGCTGCAACCAAAAAATGGCCAGGCGTTGTGGTGGGCACCTGTGGTCCCAGCTACTTGGGAGGCTGAGGCAGGAGACTCGCTTGAGCCCAGGAGTTGGAGGTTGCTGTGAGCTTGATGCCATGGCACTCTACCCAGGGGGATGGCTTGAGGCTCCATCTCAAAAAAAAAAAATTTACTAATGTTAATTAAGAGCTAAATATATAGCTTTTTTTTTTTGGAAACAGAACCACCCTCTGTCCATGGATAGAGTGCTATGGCATCATAGCTCACAGCAACTTCAAACTCTTGGACTTGAGCAGTCCTCTTACCTCAGCCTCTCAAGTACCTGGGATTATAGGAGGCGTCCACAATGGCGGACTATTTTTAGAGATGGGGTCCAGCTCTTGCTCAGGCTGGTCTCAAACCTGTGAGTTCAGGTGATCCACCTGCCTCGGCCTCCCAGAATGCTAGGATAACAGGTGTGAGCCATCATGCCTGGCCTAAATATATAGCCTTTTAAATGGTTTTATCAAGATAAACCTTAATTCAGTCTTTCTTCATTGTGTGTATACTTAGGAAATTTTTTTGAATATTTTATCCCTCTATTACAAATAACATCTTTTAAAATATGATTTCCTTAAAAGTAATTTCTAAAACTGTCCTTTTTTATGCTTTGCCTGCGAATCGTATTCCCTAAAACAGACCAATTTATATTCTTACTGGTAGTAGTGAGGTATCTGTCTTAATATATTACCCTCTTGAAAGTATTGACTTTTTTTAGGGGGGGGAGTTGTTTGTTTTGAGATGGGGTCTCACTCTGTCAACCCAGCTAAAGCACAGTGGTGTGTGTCATCATATCTTACTGCCACTTCAAACTCCTGGACTCAAGTAATCCTTCCTCCTTGGCCTGAGCAGCTGGGGCCACAGGCACAGGCTGTCATACCTGGCAATTTTTTTTTTTTTTGAGACAGAGCATCAAGCTGTCACCCTGGGTAGAGTGCTGTGGCATCCCAGCTCACAGCAACCTCCAACTCCAAGCGATTCTCTTGCCTCAGCCTCCCAAGAAGCTGGGACTACAGGTGGCCACCACAACACCCAGCCATTTTTTGGTTGTAGTTGTCATTGTTGTTTGGCAGGCCCAGGCTGGATGCAAACCCACCAGCTCAAGTGTATGTGGCTGGAGCCTTAGCCACTTGAGCCACAGGCACCGAGCCATACCTGGCAATTTTTTAATGTTTTTACTAGAGTTGGCGTCCTGCTCTTGCTTAAGCTGATTTATAAATTTTCTGATTAATATTCCCCCACCAAATCTTTTGTTACCAATAAGAATAAACTATCTTTCATATTTTTTGAGAATTTGGGATACTAATTGCAAATAGGTGGAAGTAATAGCCCCGTTTTTTTCTTTCCTTTTAATTTCATTTATATTTTATACAACTATGGGGGTCAAATTATAAGCAAGTTTGTTTTAAGAGCTGCAAGGGAAATCTTGATTTTATTTGTAAAATATTATAGGTGCATTCTGTTCTTTAATACATTTCTAATTTTTAATAGGTTCACAAAACTTTGGGGCCAGAAATCACAGTTTACAAAAATATATATGTATATGTAAAGTATGTACTATACTAGGCATTTAATTTTTTTCTTTCTCTTCTTTTTTTTTATGTGAAATGATACAAATATGCCTGTCATATTTGGAAAAAGACTCCTGTATGTGGCTGGTGCCTTAGCTCCTTGAGCCACAGGCGCCGAGCCAACCTCCTTCCCTTTAAGAGTCAGTAGTCACTGTCTCTAAACTGGGTCACTTCACTGTTTCCTGTCAAGAACTTTCATCAGTTCTGTATCAAAATCTTTGCATTAAATTCTTACTATGATTTCTGTTTGGATAGACCCTGACATACATAGAAACTAAACTCTCTCATTTTGTAGTGAAGGAAAAGTGGACTTTTTTTTTCTTCCAAAGACATTTTAGAATTACTTGATCATGTTCAAGGATAAACCTTGCTAGCACACCCGAAACCTAGGAACTTAAGGAATTTCTCTAAATTCATTAATTTAGTAAAAGGCCAGGTGGTGTTGGGACCGAGATGCCTTGATTTTCCAATCTGCTTCTCATTTTAACAAATTAAAAGTTGCTAGGTAGGGACCTGGGTACAGGAGTGGGAGAGGGGCTTTCTTTTTTACTTTATATAGTTTTCTTTTGATTTCCTTAACCATGTAAATCCATTACCTATTTAGAAAAATAAATCAATTTTAGATTTTTTAAGTAAAATGTTTATTTTTATACATTGTGGTATGTAAGTTGGAATCTTTACAAAGTGACTTTATTTTATTTATTTATTTTGAGACAGAGTCTCAAGCTGTTGCCCTGGGTAGAGTGTGGTGGCGTCACAGCTCACAGCAACCTCAAACTCTTGGGCTTAAGCAATTCTCTTGCCTCAGCCCCCCAAGTAGCTGGGACTACAGGTGCCCACAATGCCTGGCTATTTATTTTTTGTTTTTGTGTTTTTCAGTTTTGGCCAAGGCCGGGCTTAAACCCCCCTTATATGGGGCTGGCGCCCTACTCCTTGAGCTACAGGCGCCACCCTATTTGTTGTTGTTTTGTTGTCATTGTTGTTTAGCTGCTCTGGCCAGGTTCGAACCCACCAGCCTGAATGTATATGGCCGGCACCATACCCACTGAGCTACAGGCAGGCCCTACAAAGTGACCTTAATTTCTATTAAAAGTGATTATGATTGCTAGTAATGACTGAGAAGTATTTTATGGGAAAACTTTACGAAGTGTACCACTGTGCATAAGTTTATATACACACATAATGTGGTTCTATATAAATAAATCTACATTAGTCTCATTATTTTCTGTCTTCCAGAATCATGATCTCTAAATTTTTTGGTCACATTTTCTTATTGGTAAAAAATTTAGAGCATATACTCCTTTTATATGTATATTTATTTATATATATGTATTCATTTATTCATATACAAATACTCATACATACTTATTCATATACATTATAAAACATTAACAAAAACTTAGATTTATAAAAGACAAGGTAAGCAAATTAAGAGAAGACATTCTAATACTTTCCCTCTACCCCAAAAGGTTATCATCTGCATCCCAGGGTGTACCTCAGAGGTAATTCATCTTTCAGATTGTTCTAGATTGTTCTAGACAGGGATGTCCAACCTTTTTTTTTCTGCGCCACACATCAGAAGAATAAGAGTTGCCTTGGGTTGCAATTAGTTAGACAGTTGCTCATAATAAGTGTAATGTACTTCATACCAAATGTCACTGTGTTATTTGTAAGGATACAGAGGAGTTTATTTACCAGAACTATTCTTGGAGACTATAGTATATTCATGGGAAAAGTAAAAATACATGAGATTTCTGGGGTGCTGATGAGGTTGAGATCCCTGAGGGACATGCTGGGATAGTTGGTTGCTAAACTCTTCAAAAGAGAATGTTTTCCTGAATGCTATCTGCGTATTTTCCTATAATACTCAGGAGTAGTAGCTCTTCTTTACATCGGTATTAAATAGATATTTGAGCACTATCAAATTAAAGTTGATAGGTACCCCAGTCTTTCTGAGTGGTCATATAGAAGTCGGTGCTAAATCTGCTTAATTCCAAAGCCAGGACTCTTCGTGACCCTCGAGCACGTGACTGAAATGCAGACAGACAGGGAGACGTGGACCAGGGGTCCTCAAGCTTTTTAAACAGGGGGCCAGTTCACTGTCCCTCAGACCGTTGGCAGGCCGGACTGAAGGCCCCAGAATGAGTCGGCTGCTAAGCAGGACAGGCAGCAGTGGCAAAAACACCTGACAGGCTCGGTGCCTGTGGCTCAAGTGGCTAAGGCGCCAGCCACATACACCTAAGGTGGCGGGTTCAAATCCAGCCCGGGCCCGCCAAGCAACAATGATGGCTGCAACCAAAAAAAAAAAAAATAGCCAGGCATTCTGGCGGACACCTGTGGTCCCAGCAACTTGGGAGGTGGAGGCAGGAGACTCGCTTGAGCCCAGGAGTTGGAGGTTGCTGTGAGCTCTGATGCCATGGCACTCTACCCAGGGGGACAGCTTGAGGCTCTGTCTCAAAAAAAACCCACACCTGATAGCCAGATAAATGTCCTAGGGGGGCTGTGGCCTGCGGGGCCGACAGAGGTGGGAAAGAATTGTGAATGGTGATTCTAAAGATTGTGCTGCTGGTAGTCTTCTCACAGGAGTGTCTTATGGTAACCTTAGTGTGGTATTCAACTTCTTACCAGAACCACACATTTTTTAGGCAAAATGGGATAAAAATGAATGGATAGACATTCCCTGTTAAGACCTCTACCACTGTATGTTTGTTATCCTCAGGAAATTACTACAATCAAGGAGAGATTCGTAAGAAAGAGCTTTTGCAGAGCTGTGATGTTTTGGGGATTCCACCCTCCAGTGTAATGATTATTGACAACAGGTAATTTATCTTTAATGCTGTTGATGTTCTCTGGCAATAAATATGCAGTGGTACACTCAAAAGACAAAAAACTCTTGTGGGTGGATTAGAACATCTTATTTGAAGTCTTCTTACAATACTTCACATTTTTTTTTAAATGACAGTATAGCCAGGCACTGTGGGGCTCATGCCTGTAATCCCCGCTTGAGCCAGAGTGAGACATCCCCCTCTAAAAAATAGCCAGGCATCTGGCGGGTGCCTATAGTCCCAGCTACTTGGGAGGCTGAGGCAAGAGGATCAAGAGAAACCCAAGAGTTTGAGGTTGCTATGAGCTAAGATGCCATGGTACTCTACTGAGGTTGACAAAGTGAGACTCTGTCTCAAAAAAAGAAAAGAATAAATAAATAACAGCGTAATGAAAATAAAATTTTCCAACTTCAGTTCAGGTGTTTTGTCTTGACATAGCTACTTCTCTTTACATCTACATCTTTTTTTTCATTTTCTTTTTTGGAGACATACTCTCACTATGTCGCCCATGGTAGAATGCTATGGCATCACAGCTCTCAGCCACCTCCAGCTCTTGGGCTTAGGCGATTCTCTTGCCTCAGCCTCCCGAGTAGCTGGGACTACAGGCACCTGCCACAACGCCCGGCTATTTTTGTTATTGTTGCAGTTTGTCCGGGGCCGGGTTTGAACCCGCCATGCTTGGTACATGGGGCTAGCGCCCTACCCACTGAGCCACAGGCGCTGCCCACATCTACATCTTTTAAAATATCGTTATAAATTTCAAAATACACAAAAGTATACAGAACAGTATTGTAAACACTGACATGCCTACTACCTAAACCCAGTGATTATCAAGCCTGTACTCTATAGCACTTGCTTCATCTATCCCCACTTAACATCTTTTATGTGTGTGATGTATTTCACAGAAAACCCCAGCCATTAGGTTATTTCACCCCTACGTATCTACGTATGCAGCTCTTAAGAAAATGGACATTTTTCGGGTGGCACCTGTGGCTCAGTGAGTAGGGTGCCAGCCCCACATACTGAGGGTGGCGGGTTGGAACCCAGCTCTGGCCAAACTGCAACAACAAAAAAAATAGCCGGGCATTGTGGTGGGCACCTGTAGTCCCAGTTACTCAGGAGGCTAAGGCAAGAGAATCACCTAAGCCCAAAAGCTGGAGGTTGCTGTGAGCTGTGACGCCACAGCACTCTACCGAGGGCGACAAAATAAGATTGATTCTGTCTCTACAAAAATAAATAAATAAAAAAGGAAATGGACGTTTTTCACATAGCTACAATGCCATTATCATCACATCCAGCAAAATGTACAACAACAGTAATACTTTGGAGTCCTTCCACACCCAGTCCATATTGAAATTTCTCCAAGTGACTCAGAAGTGTCTTTTTACAGTTGGTTTATTCAAATCAGGATCTAAAGAAAGTCCACACATTATAATTGGTTAATATTCTGCATTTAATTTCCTTTCCCTCATTCATCAATGGATTTGTTGAAGAAACGGAATTAGTTATTGTTCATATTCTACATTCTGGATTTCTCTGTTTCCTCAGGGTATTGTCTGAGTTGTTTTTCTATCCTCCACATTTTTTGCACATTGAAAATAGGGATTTAGGTCTAACTTTTGGAGGCAAGAGTACTTCATGGGCTGTACTGTGTACTTTGCATCAAATCAGGAGACAGGTGGTGTCTGATTATCTGACCTATAGTGATTCTAGAATTGATCAGTGTGTTCAGATGGCAATGGCTGTTCCCTTAATTTAAAATCTCCCATGAGGTGGTGCCCATAGCTCTGTAGGTAGGGTGCCAGCCACATACACCAAGGCTGGCGGGTTTGAACCCAGCCCGAGCCTGCCAAACAACAGTGATATCTGCAACCAAAAAATAGCCAGGCGTTGTGGCGGGCACCTGTAGCCCCAGCTTCTCAGGTGGCTGAGGCAAGAGGATCACTTGAGCCCAAGAGTTGGAGGTTGCTTTCAGCTATGATACTACAGCATTCTACCAAGGGTGACAAAGTGAAACTCTGTCTCAAAAAAAAGAAAAAAAAGAGGCACGTGTTTGTATTTTGAAATATTATCAGGGTCTGAGCATCCTGTAACTTTGCCAATGCATTCTTCACAATTTCCACATCACCAAAGGGCTTCCCTTTTCCCTGAGTATGCCAGCGACTTTGTAAGCTGCTTCAGTGGCCTTATTTCCGGGTCTTATTACTGCTTGAAAGAATTGTCTTTATTTTTTCTTTTCATCTTTTAATTCTCTACAATATAACCTTTCACATCTCTTCCTCTAAAATATTTGTGGTACTTATGATGTCATAATGCTGATAAGCATTGAATTTGTTTTTTTTTTTTTTTTCGAGACAGAGTCTTACTCTGTGGCCCTGGATAGTGCCATGGCTTCATCATAGCTCACAGCAACGTTAAACTCTTAGGCTCAAGAGATCCTCTTGCCTCAGTTTTTCTTTTCTTTTTTTTAAGACAGAGTCTCACTTTCTTGTCCATAGTAGAATGCCATGAATTCTTAATTATAATTTTGGAAAAATGAACCAGCTGGTTTTATAGCATAGTGGCAAGGTAGAGTGTTATGATCCAGGTTCAAATCCCAAGCAGGGAAGTTAGGTTTAGTGTTAGGGTTAGGGTTAGGCATGGGGTTACAGGTAGGGTTGAAAAGAAAAAAGGCATGCAGGCTAACCTGGTTGGTGCTTGAACCTTGGCCGAGGTGGCAGGTCCCTCTGTGCTTTCCGCAGTGACATGGAGCTGGAGGACTTGGGGATCTGAGAGAAATGAAACGTATTTGGATGCATCTCCTCAGGAAAGTGGCTCACATAGCTACATATATCACATGTGATCAACTCTGTGACTCAGGGGATGCAGCTCTGAGGTCAGGAGAACACTGGTTTTGTGACCAGTGATAGGAGTTCAGTTTCAACATTCAAAATGCATGCAAGGGAATGGATGTTGTAAATTATGTTCTTACTGGAGATAATTTGAAGAACTCTTAGAATTGGACACAGGAGGTATGTTACTATAGGAAAATGTGAATTATAAAATTTTCCAACCTCTGTTGTTCTTGTTTTTGAGGAAGAGTCCAACTTAGGCTCAAGTGATCCTCTTGCCTCAGTTTTTCTATTTTTAGCAGAGACAGGGTCTCACTTTTGTTCAGGCTGGTCTAAACTCATGAGCTCAAGCAAGCCACCTGCCTTGGCCTCCCAGAGTGCTAGGATTACAAGGTGTGAGCCACCTCGCCTGGCTAGCCCTTTGTTGTTGAAACACTTCATGGGAAGATAGTATGGCATGTGGCACTTGATGGGGAATTGGTAAATGCTGCTCAATTAAGGCAAAAGCTCTTTATTTAATTGAGACACAGTTTCAGTTTGTTGCCTTTGTTAGAGTGCTGTGGCATCATAGCTCATAGCAACCTCAAACTCTTGGGCTCAAGTTATCTTCCTATCTTTTTTTTTTTTTTTTGAGAAGGAGCCTCAAGCTATCCCCGTGGGTAGAGTGCTGTGGCATCACACTCACAACCTCCAACTCCTGGGCTCAAGCGAGTCTCCTGCCTCAGCCTCCCAAGTAGCTGGGACTACAGGCGCCCGCCACAACGCCTGGCAAGTTTTTGGTTGCAGCCATCATTGTTGTTTGGTGGGCCCGGGCTGGGGATTAGAACCCGCCACCTTAGGTATATGTGGCTGGCGCCTTAGCTGCTTGAGCCACAGGCGCCGAGCCAAGTTATCTTCCTATGTTAGCCTCCCTGTTTCCTTAGCCTCCCAAGTACCTGGGACTATAGGCAACCAACCACAATACCTGGCTATTTTTTCTATTTTTAGTACAGACAGGGTTTCACTCTTGCTCAGACTGGTCTCAAACTCCTCAGCTCAAGCCATTGACTCCCAGAATGCTAGGATTATAGGTGTGGGCCACAGTGCCTGGACCATAAGCCAGTTTTTCCGAGGACATGGTAAGCTTTCCAGCTTCTGGATCTGGTTTATTTTTTTCTGTTTCATTTGCTTTGTCCTTTTCTTCAGAAAGATCCATTATGCGTATGTTGGATCTTTGTCTGCCATGATTATCATGTCTTCTATAATCCATATATCATTGTACTTTTCAATTTTGAGATTTCTTCAAATTTTTCCATCATGTCTCTCACTTTAATAGTCATACATTTATTTTGTCCTTTCCTATTTGCCAAACTATACTAATTTCCTTCTATTATGCAAAATTCTCTTCTTAGAAGCCCTACATTTTTTCTTTAACACTTCTTCTTGGTTTTTGTTTTGTTTTAGATATCAAGCTGGGAGCAATTCTTGTCACCTATTGGTTGGTTGTTTTTCTTTTCTTTTTCTTTTTTTTTTTTTTTTTTTGAGACGGAGCCTCAAGCTGTCCCCCTGGGTAGAGTGCCGTGGCATCACACTCACAGCAACCTCCAACTCCTGGGCTCAAGCGAGTCTCCTGCCTCAGCCTCCCAAGTAGCTGGGACCACAGGCGCCCGCCACAACGCCTGGCCATTTTTGGTTGCAGCCATCGTTGTTTGGTGGGCCCAGGCTGGGGATTCGAACCTGCCACCTTAGATGTATGTGGCTGGCGCCTTAGCCGCTTGAGCCACAGGCGCCGAGCCAGTTGGTTGTTTTTCATTTGTTTCTCATGTTTGAATGAGGCCAGCTTTCTACTAAGAATAGTTTGGGAAGGGTCTGGGAAGGGGATGGATATTGAGCCAAGGCAATCTGAAGCTTCTGCTGAACCTCTTTGTCTTCAGTGTTGATTTATCAAGTCGATACCTATACAGAGGCACCTATATTTGTGGTATATTTTCTTATTCACCTCTTGGTACTCTTTTTTTTGTTTGCTTTTAGAAACAGAGTCTCACTCTATTGCCCTTGGTAGACTGCTGTGGTGTCACAGCTCACAGCAACCTCCAACTTGTGCGCTTAGGCAATTCTCTTGCCTTAGCCTCCTGAGTAGCTGGGACTACAGGTGCCCGCCACAACACCTGGCTATTTTTTATTGCAGTTTGTCTAGGGCTGGGTTTGAACCTGCCACTCTTGGTATATGGGGCTGGTGCCCTACCCACTGAGCCACAGGTGCCACCCACCTCTTGGTACCTTTGTAGGGAAAAGAGTCTCAATGTTGGTACTAGAAATAGTTATTGACATGCTTTTCCTTCAAAATCTGTATCCCTCTGACCATGTCTTGTCTCTAAATCTCATGGTGGCAATCAAAGATCACTGGATGCCACAGCAGATTCATTCTACATAGCTAATATATTAAGAGAAGTAATCTGAGATTTTAAAAAATTCTTAAAATAAAAAGAAAAATGGGCTCAGTGCCTGTGGCTCAAGTAGCTAAGGCACTAGCCACATACACCTGAGCTGATGGGTTCGAATCCAGCCTGAGCCCACCAAACAACAATGACAGCAGCAACCAAAAAATAGCTGGGTGTTGTGGCGGGCACCTGTGGTCCCAGCTACTTGGGAGATGGAGGCAAGAGAATCACTTGAGCCCAGGAGTTGGCGGTTGCTGTGAGCTATGATGTTATGGCACTCTACCCAGGGCAACAGTTTGAGGCTCTGGCTCAAAAAAAAAAAAAAGAGAAGTGAATGGGTGGTGCCTATGGGTCATTGGGGAGGGCCCTGGCCCCATATACCGAGGGTGGCGGGTTCAAACCCAGCCCTGGCCAAACTGCAACAAAAAAATAGCTGTGTGTTGTGGCGGGCACCTGTAGTCCCGCTACTCAGGAGGCCGAAGCAAGAGAATTGCCTAAGCTCAGGAGTTGGAGGTTGCTGTGAGCTGTGACATTACAGCACTCTACTGAGGGTGATAAAGTGAGACTCTGTATCTAAAAAAAAAAGAAGTGAAGAAGAAACCTTGGCTGAGCCTTTGTCTCCAGTGAGTGACAGCAGTGTACTTTGTTTGTGGCCTTCTTCATCTTTCCTTTCCTTATGCAGCACTTTTATTACAAACGTGAAATTTGGCCAAAAATAAGAAGTTGGAAAGAATTGTGTGTTTAAAGTAGTTTATAGCATAGAAAAGATGAATGCCACAGTGAAAATATGTTATGATTTTTATGAAATAAAAGCTTACTGTCTAGCTCATGTGTAAAACGGCTGAATGACATGGGGATTTACCCTAAAGCTCCTGAGACAAGGGTGCTGGGAGTTCTTCAGGGTCAGAATAGGACCTTTGGGTGTGGTGGTTCTGGAAATGGATGTTCACATGCTCTACTCATTAACGTAGCTAATGTTTTCAAACACTTCCCATTTTTCCCAAGGACTTTTACATTTATTGACCTTATCCACATTAGAACTGAACATTGTGACAAGCTGGAGCCCTCTCAGAAAGCCAGATGGAAATATAAAGAAAACTCAGAAGTAG